>CABFWO010000757.1:160936-226926 GCA_902155825.1 Timema genevievae
GAGTCGAAGATGGCTGCGTTATCTGATAGATAGCTCGTAATATTAATATAATCACATACTTGTAGCTGACGATTTCCGCACTCCATCATAGGCTCTGCCTTAAAATATGAGTGAAGAATGACCCTGGGCACGGGACGAATCCTGGATAGCTCAGTATTTAGAGCATTGACGTACTAAGCCAAAGGTATCGGGTTTGATTCCCGTGTCCAGGTGTCATTTTTCAATTTCCAGAAAGTGTGCTAAACCTATCGATAGTAATCAAAAATTAAAAAAATGTCAAAATGAGAAGTTTTCCTAGCACTCGATGAACCAACACACAATAATATTGCCTAGCGCCTGTAAACTAGACTGTACCGGGTCGAGCGTGCGCGATTGAAAAATAGAACCAGTTCTATCTTTCAAGCGTGCGCGCTCAGTCGCTCGCGCGCTCCAGTCTGGCCACCTCTCATTACAACCCATGTGTTCTATTTTATATTTTATTCGCTCGCGCGCTCAGTCTGGCCGCCCCCTTAGTCACAAATCTTGTTCCTATCCTAGCCCGACAAAATTGGTAGGCCATTTAATCTTGCTCTTAGAGATCCTCGTGTATTGATTTAATAAGTTAGTTCAGAAAGTGCACGTTAATTATCTTAATTAAATAAGGCGTTCTGCTATCTAATTAATACCTACATATATGCAAAAGCTCTTAATATACCACAAGGGAGAATGCCATAGGTTAATATAGATTGTAAACCGTATGTTCATATAACCTGTGTGCTTAATAAGTCTAAGTTAAACACTATAAATTCAAATTTCTCCATTATTAAAATGGCTTATTTATATTATTTAATTTTTAGGATATTGTTAATCTTCTTAGCTCAAAATGTAAACAAAATCTATATTAATAAAATGAAGAACTTTTATTTGTCTGTTATGAGCATTGCGCGATACTCACAGCCGGGCACAGAGGTCTGAAATTTAAAAATATAGTAGCCCTTTTAACGAACATGTGCACTTTGAAACAGTAATTTTAAAATTTTGATTAGATTTTTTTTAAATAATTAAAAACCGAGTCAGAAGCAAAGTAATATTAATAAAAATGAAGAGTTTGTCTGTTTTGAGTATTGCTCGATATTTACCGCACGCAGAGGTTTTGAATTTTAAAAATTGTATGCACATTTGCACACCTCGATGCCGGAATTTTAAAATTCAAGGCTTGCTTCCACGTTCAGTAACCAAATTAAAAACATTTCTCTAGGGGGACGCCTGAAACTTCAACTATTGTCAAATATTTATTGAAATTATGTTCACTCCATGTATTTCATTGACGTTCACTATTTATAATAGGGATTTTTGTAATTTAAATGTTTTTTTAATGTGTATACCATAATTATGTTAGGCAGGAATTTTTAGGAAATACAAACTTTTTTTTTGTGTCGACATTGATAGCATTTCATTTATTATTAGGGTCTAGTATTATTTTAAAGGTCTTGATAATATTTATCAAAAGTGAAAATATATAGATCACATGAATTGACGTATGAATACGTGAAAATTGATACGATATCTTTTATAGTTGTCAGATATGATTATTTCTGAGAAAATTGAACTTTAATATATCTTTAAATTGAACTGCAACTTCATTCAGCGTAATCATCAAACTATGTGTCTCGTCGATTTTTTTATTTTTTATTCTTCTTCTCTTTCTCTTTCCTGAAGAAAGGTTGACCTTCGATGTAACTGAAAAGTAAATTGTTTTCATCACCCAGGCAATTTGTAAGGTCACAGGGTCGATCGTTCTAAAGGCCCTAGTCTTCCCCAACCCCCCTTACCCTCTCGCCAATCCTCCCATGGTCTTCTCCATCCATAACCGCAACGAACACAAACACACGGTCGCCTTCTTCTTCTTCTTCTTTACGTAAAACGGAAGGGTGTGTTCCCCCGAGAAGATTGAAACTCTTGCCTCCGCCTATTCTTCTTCCTTTTTACTCTCCTTACTCTTTCACACTTCAATGGATAAAGTTTTAATTGGAGTTGACCTTCGATTCGTTACAGCAAGAAAGAGTTTTCTGGTTGACAGACTATTGCCATTAAAGAAGAGCCCAAGCGTTATGGTGCACCTTTGTATCTTGAAGGTTATTATTTTTTTCAAAATATAGACAATTTTTTTTCTTTGCTTTTCTTCAGAGAATAAATCAATGTTTATTGTAACCCGCATCGGTGGGCACGTGTGCTGAGGCGTTAATCTCTTATTCTGGTCTGGTTTTTCCCTGTAATTGTGAGATCTGGGCTCGAATCCCGGCTGGGTGTGGGCATGGTGTTTTTCTTCCCAAATGGTTTTACAATCTCCTTCCATGCTAATGCAGGTACATTTCCTCTAAATCCTCATTGGTGCTTGTGCGAATATCCTGAACGGGTAGGAAGCTGAGATAGAAAAGAATGTTTCTACTAAAATAATTATTAATATAAAATGATCGTGTTTAAAGAAAATCATGGTTCAGCTAAATTTTATTCAAAACAAAGACAATTAGAGCTGTAAAATAAAAATATATTTAACTAAAATAAGCTCCTGACGTATATAATTATCTATAGACAGTTACTTCTATGCAGTAGATTACCTTATTTGTAAAACAATAAATATTGACAAAGATTTGAGGGAAAACCAAGTTTTAGTGTTTATAAATTTAGTATTTTGGTATAAATTATGTTATATCTATTAATTTAATATAAAAATAAATCAAAATAAAGAAAACTTCAATGTTTATATTCACACCACATATATGTTACCTTCCGGTAGCACGCAAACAAACATTGGTGAGCACGCTGACAAATACGTCCGTCTAGATTTGTGTGATTGGCATAATTATGGCGATAAGTATTGGTTTGAATCCCAGTCTAGTGGATTGAGGTGTTTATTTTAATAATCTCTCCTTCCTCCATTCAAATCATGCCTCACCCCTGCCCATTAATTTGGGGATGCAGATAGACTGGTTGTATACTGTCCAGTTCATAGGAAGAACCTATCTGACAGCTAGAAAATAACTGTCCTTTTTTCACGTATTTATACGTCGATTAATGTTACTTACAGATTCCATAGCACAACTTCTTTTGGAGAGGTAGTAAAGCCTTCGGTATCATGTCGATTGTGGTGTATGTAAACTAACCCTATAAGGTATGTGTTATACCTTTCCCAGCAAAATTGGTAGACCCTTTCACTCACACTCATAAAAAATTGTCGTGTGCTGATTTGATCACTCGGTTCAGAAAGAGCACGTTAAATACCCCAAATAAATTTAAAAAAAACTATAATAAGAGTCATTGCACACACAAAAAAAGTATGTTAAAATATATGGGACTTAGGGCCAGTTTCATAGTCAAACCTAGCATGCCTAAAGTGCGAGTCGATACTAAATACAGGACGACACCTACCTAGACCAAAATGGAATGGGCCAGTTTCGCATATGAAACTGGCACATTCCATTCAATTTCAGGTAGGTGACGTCTTGTATTTAGTATAGCGCCGCACTTGAGGCGTACTAAATTTGACTATGAAACTGGCCCTTATTAACAAAATAACACCCCACAACTATTCCTCTTTTGAAATTTAGTGGTCCTATATTATTAAGACACTTTCCATTCAATAGTTACACCCACTTGGGTGATCAAATGGTATTTCACAAAGGTTTTTCACAAAGGTATTTCCAAATAGATTGGAGTTCCGATGGCCAGGAGATCTAGCTTCGAATCCAGCTAGGGTGTACTGAGGATGGTTTATCATCAATAGTTTTCCTCCATTACTCCACGCAAAGCGGATATATTTCCTCTTGATTCTTTCTTCCAAATTCTTACTCCATTAGCTTAGTTATTATTAATAGCACCGCGTATTACTACCCGTTCAAGTTGTACGCACTTACGCTAATGTGTAATGGTAGGGTGGTTGTGAGATGAAATGGAGGACCTACAGTTTAACGTGAGATCCGAACCACGGAAGGTCTGGAATTGCACACATTCACAAGTTATGATTAATACACGTCTTGTCAGAGGTGAAGGAAGGGTTTGGCAATCAGATAAATCTGTGCCGGGACCGAAGGATTGAACCCCGGACCCACAACATAGAAGTATTAGCTTAAATAATATATATTAGTGAAAAACCGAACGGGTAGTGAGATGCAGTAAAAAAAACTACTTTGGTGGCCTCACTGTCTAAGGTGTCACTCTCGCAGTAGACTAGACTGCTGATGACAGGGGAGGTTAGTATTCTAATCCCGGTCGAGTCTACTGAGGGTGTTTATTCCCAGTTGGTTTTCCACTCTACCTACCCGCAAATGCTGGTATACTTCTTCTAAAATTTAGCATTAGTCCTCCATAAATCATGAGCGTAGTTAGTACATACATATACGTTTAACTTTAGTAAGATGCGGTGCTAAAAAAACCCTAAAAGTTTCGTGGAACGCCTATCAAATGTTGTTGGTACGAGTGTAGACGGATTCGCTAGTTAGCTGATCGATGCTACTGCTGGAAGGAGTAGAGAGCACCAGATGGGCTACGAACTCAAACTGGCCGTCAGGAGGCGAGACTGCTTCTTCAGTGAATTCCTCTTGTTCGGGCCTCACTACTTTAATGGCAAATAAAGGAACGCGCCATTTCGAAGAGTTATCAGCATTCTCCTCCCACTTTCCCTTTACTCTCTCTTGGAACTCCGAACATTATTCACTGCAATCAGTAACCAAACTGAGACAGAGCTATCTATTAATGTGTGTATTTTGTTTGCTATGTGTATGTGGGTGAAGGGAATTTAAGGTGGGATGGAACGATACGATTCTTAAGGTAATTATTTTCTCATTTTACGCCAAACTAATTTCATCCAATTTAATAATTTTGATTTTGTAGATAAATTTAGTTCAATTTTCTACTTATAATAATTTCAAAATTATTTAGAATATCGATCATGATCATTTTATGATTTGAGAAAAACTTTGGCTCTTAGTTTAAAAAGTTTTCGGTCAAATGTCACTATGATAATGACAAATATTAAAAACTATTGAGAGCGGCTTCAGTGGCCAAATGGTCTAAGGCGTACACTGGTGTTAGATTAACCTGCTGAAGACGGGGAGATCGGAGTTTGAACCCCTGTTGGGTCTACTGAGGGTGGATTTTTCTAAATGGTCTCCCACTCTCTCTCCACGCATATTCTGGTAAATTAACTTTAAAGTGATTCTTTCCTCATCCCTACCTCATTAGAGTGATTAAAATATATACATATAACCTGAACAGTTAGTAGGGCGTGGTGATTAAAAAAAGTCTGTTAAAATTACTTTGCTTGGAAAATTAAAATTAACGAAGCTACTGATGCAACATTCTATATATATTTTTATTAAAAACATTTTTTAAAAGTGAAAATTGCAAAAATGCGAGACTCAACTCGAATTCCTTTTCATCCCACCTTAAACTTGCTTAATGAAACTTTAAATTGTGTAATTACGAGATACTCACGTCAATGAATTACTGTTTTTAATTATAGAACCTATTTTTATTAATATATTTAAAATTGTAATTATTTTTTTACCAAATTATAATATCGGAACATACACAACAAGTCTCCAGGTATTCATTTTATAACAGCGAACGTGGAAGAAGCCATTTTAATCAATGATAGCGAAAGTTTGTCGTTCCAGGAATTAGACCCGGGGCTCTTAGATCAATTCACGCATACCTTTTTTTTTTTTGTACATCGCGTCTTAAACTCACGTACGGGTTATTTACATATAATATAAATTTGAAAGGAATTAAAAAGTTGGAATATAGATAAATAAACGTTAATTTTCGCGAAGGGAACGTGGAAAACTGTTTAAAGAAATACTATAAACCCCCCACTCAGTATTAGAATCCTGGACCCTCATTTACTAGCTAACCAGACAATACGAGACTGACGACTTTGTTAGCATTCCCTCCTGTGCGTGTGTTGACTAAGCTAAGATGATGGGTTATTCAAGGATTAAAAATTAGCATACTAAGCATAAGCTTATATCATCATGCGTTTCTTTGGTCCTACGCGTCTTATTGACTAATCGAGCTAGCCAAATCTTAATTCTTCGTAAAGAATAAAGAGAATCTTAAGTGCTTACACCAATGTTCGTCTGAAGAGAGGATGGGAAATCAACAGTTAAAATTTAAAACATTTCCCTATGCACTTGGAAATGATTTGAACCGAATACCGATCTCCTGAATCGGAGCTGAGAGCGTAAGTTAATAGTTGTCACCTGCTGCTGATGGATATATTGAGGTTCTAATCCAAGTCTGGTCTACTGAGGGCTCGTCTCCTAGTTGGTTTTCCACTCTCCTTCCACGCAAATGTGGATAGATTACCTCTACAAATTTTCCTTACTTATCCCTACCCGATTACTGTAATTATCAAATATGCGTGTAACCTGAACATGAAGTAAGACATGGCGATAAAAAAAATTGTTAAATTGTACAAAAATGTGTCTATCCAGTTATTTACTCATTCAGTCAAAACAAAAACATTAAAAAGGATAACCTAGAGATATGAATTCAACTTATATTTATGAAAATGTTTATAACTTCCTAGGAAATATTAAAAATCTGTTCACTGATCTTGGTTTCGGAAACACTTGCAACAACATAGTAAGGTAAGGTAAAATAGTCATGCTACATTTCATGGTAAATAAAGTGTACAATCCTCATACTTGATGAAATTTTAATGAGTAAAAAATATGAGGTAGACTTGTCTTCATTAATCCCCAAAACTGTCTGAAAAGGGATCTTTCTATTCTTCTTAATTAATACCTAAAATCAGTATCTACATTTTATAAAGTTGAAAAAAGAAGAGAGGACAAACAAGGTTATATTTGAGTTGCACTTGACTGCCAATGACCAGTAGGTATGGGTTCTAATCTCGGTTGGGTTCACTTGGGGTAAATTGTTCGATAGTTTTTAGTTCGTATCGGTTGGCACAAACCAATATAGACTGGTTTTCTGTAAAAGAAGAGGTCGAGGCCTAAATTCTATGCGAGTGTATTAAAGATGGTCAATACTTATGGTTTCCCAATCTTCCTTTATGCAAATGTGGTTACACTTATTCTAAATTATACTTTACTCATCACTACCCCTCATTAACGTACATACAAATTGTGTAAAACATGAACGGATTGTAAGATATGAATTTTTTTAAGTAAGGCATTTACATTTCATCTCCAATTTAATGCGTGTATATTTATTTTCTCTTTTGCCTTCTGATGAAGCCGTTACTGCCCCCTTAAGTTAAAAGCAGCGCTAAAAAAAAAGGCTAAGAAATGACATGGTCGAGTAAAACCTCGTATCAAACTGTCAAATAGGGCAGTAAATTACACCCACTAGCGCATTGGGACGCCGTATCCACCCAACGAATGGAACTATCTAGCGCTGCACATGTTAAGCCAGGGACTTTTCGGCTGCAATATCAAATAGGGCAATGACTTCAGCAGCAACGACTCAACTTAATAACGTCAGACATAGACATTTAAGATCCTCCGTGTATAGCAGTGTGAAAACTCGAAATGAAAGACGGTGTTTAAAATGTTCACCAGACAAAGTGAATGCATGCATGTGACACAAAATACTCGCTTGCAGTTTATTAATACACCTTCTTTTTATTAGAGTGGCAAATTAGTTTTAACACTAACAAAACTTGGAGTGGTAGCCCTCTACATTTGTACAAGACAGATGTTGATGGTCAAAATTCAAATCCCGTTAGGGTACATTTTGAGAGTTATTTTCCCTTATTGGTCACCCACTTTCCTTTGACGTAAATGCAGATACATTTCATCTAATATCTACCTTCGTAACCTTACCACATTAGTGTAAATATGCAAATAACCCGAATTCACACAAAATAAACCAATGCACTAAATTGAAAGGGTAAAGAAAGTGAGGTAATTTTATATAATTAGGAAATTATATCCTTTTACCTTCTTAAGAAAACAAGTTATGTAGTTAGCCATATTTACCCGCCTCGGTGGCGTAGTTGGCTAACGCGTCAGTCGTGTTGAGCCAGACCACCGAGGACGGGGAGATCGAGGTTCGAATCTCGGTCGGGTGAACTGGGGGGTGGTTTTTCCTAAATGGTTTTCCACTCTCCCTCCACGCAAATGCGGGTTCACTTCCTTTAAATTCAACCTTCCCAATTCCTAATCCACTAGTGTGATTAGTACTTAAGCGTATAACTCGAACGGGTAGTAAGACGCGGTGCTAAAATTAATTAATTAATTAAAATTAATTAGTTAGCCATACATATAGACTATCAAATCAACTTTTAGAGAGAAAGAAGGGTTGTTGGTTCATTAATAGGGTATGTTTAGACAACTTGAGCACTAAATTGGTGCAAGGTTGACTTGAAGTAAGGAAGGTTGTAGAAGAAGAAAGTGGGTTTGCATGATTTAAGCAACTCTACTTTCTCCATCGAAATATTGCGCTATAAATTATTATTATTAATACACGCCGAGCTTGTATCAGTTTTAATTATCGTCTAAATGTTTTACGACATACCCTCTTGAACTCTACTGCCTTCTCTCGGCCCCTATTTTCTTCAGGACTCCACAACCCTCAAACCCTGATTTCTATTACGTGGCCACATCCCTTAAGTTATGGTAATTAATAATTAAACGTTAATGAAAGTTTATCTTATGGCTTTCATGTTTATATAGGGGAAGGACTACTCCTTTCACTGTTCGTATTACAAGAAAGATTTTGATACCGTTATAAAAGCACATCGTTTCGAATATATATCATACATCGTAAAGAAAAGATAGTTGAAACCAGTTTAAGGGTTTCATTACGTGTTTAAGAGCTGCCTTTCTGTAAGAGCGTTGATAATGTTCCTTTGTTCTTCTTTGGCTTTTACAGAATGACTTGGTAAAGTCTTTCAGAGGGCTGTAACAATATTCTTCCCTTCGTGCTAGGAGGATTTTTTAAAAATCAATTTTACTGAAGTTTTTCCTATACAGGAGTACAACATGCAGTGTTTATTAAAGTAGTAATGCATCCCTACTACGTTGACTCTTCTTTTAAAAATAATGACCATTTATATAGTATTTATATCTTTGCTACCCTTATAACCAGGGCCCAGATTTTGATTACCTAAAAATTGCCAAAAAATGACCTATCATATGAGGCTAAAAACCCTAAATAATGAGTTTAAATTTGAAAAAAATAAAAAGACCTAAAATTTTATTTAAATTCCACTAAATGATTTATTTAAAGAGCTAAGATTTACATTATACACCCAAGCAAAAATATCTCTCCGGTCTGTCCATTTCCAGTTTTTCCTCGGTGTGAACTCGTCTGGAATAGAATGACCCGTATACAATCCCAGGAAATCCTTAGGCTATTTGATTTTCCATTTGTGGGTAGGGGCGCATGAATTTAAAAAAAAATATATATCTTTAAAATTATTTCTTAAAAAAAGACCGCCTCTGTGGTCTAGTGCTCAGAGTTTCTGGCTACAAATCCAAAGGTCCTGGGTTTGATCCCCGGTGCTTTCAAAATGTATCTGTGAAGCAATGGGCCTGGAACGAGGACAAACTCAGTCTAGTGAAGACAAATGAGTGAGCTTTTTGAAAAGAGAAGTAGCAGCTGTGGTCTAGAAAACTTAGATTAACTGCTGGAGGGCTCGTTGTGATGACCACAAGACACCCTTTATCCGCAAATGTTGGAACTACAGCTAACAGTGGGGGCCACTCGGTTGGTATAGCTCGCTTGTGGGGCTCACACCATGGAGTTTGGTACCAAAAAAAAGAAAAAAAAGGAAATATGTTTTTAGTTACATTTACCTTAAAATGAAGCATGTTATTTTGATCTCGGAGCGTAATATTAATCCATAAAAATTGAGCTTAGAAGTTTTAACATACTTTTATTTTTATTTCAAAGTAAACCAAAAATTGTAATTAAAAAAAATATTCACCTTATGTTGCTTTCTATATTTCGTCTAAGCTTCTTTTACCGGGTTCTTAAGTCAACTTTGTGGAAAATATATTATTTTTATTTACTGTAAAGGGCTTTATGTTACGTTGTATTTCTCGGATAATATTACATCATTTAAACAACTGTCAAATAATATATTATAAGTTATTTTTCTTTTAAAATTACCGGGTAAAATGGTCCTTAATGATCTTATGACATCTTACCACTGATAATATTACTAAAGCTAAAGGCTATACAATGTAGCCTATATTATAAATGTACGTATATATGAAAAGTGTTGCGGGACGGATTTTAGAACTTTTCTTTACTTTACTCGTCAGTTTATTTTTAAAAAAAGAATGAGGGTGAAGGAAAGGATGGAAGAAATTAAGGGAATGTATACCTCATACTCCCTCATTTGCAATACTTTTTTTTTTGCGTGCATGCGTAAGTTGGCTAACTTTAAATATTACAGCACTTAATGACATCCTGTTCTTAAGTTTTTCGAAGAAACTAACATTTCCTTTCCTTGACATAATCTTCTCCTCTTATTTTGCTATTTTGTACAACTAGACACTTTTTTTAACCCCTTTTCTCTTTTTTTAAATTATTACTTCTTTTATTTTTCTAGGTATACAACTGAGATATCCTTATTCCCTATATATTTACATTCGTGATATTAAAAAAAGGGGGAATTTTGGTAAAAATAACCAAAAAAATACAGAAAGAATCGAGGAAAATATTTTTGATTACTAAGTTATAGATATAGAAACGATACACTTCCCTCTTTCCACATTTTTCTTATCCTTTTCTTATTCCTTTGAAGCGAAACAAGACAGTATAATATTATACTTTGTCAAGAGGACGACGAAATATTGGAATGTTATACGGCATATCCATTGCATTTCCTTGGCTTCATCTATCCTGGCCTAGTTACGGTTCATTTGATGCGGCCCCCCCTATGAGTTTCGATGAAAACTCCCCTCCCCCACCTCGACCCTCTTAAAAAGTCACCCTCCTGGAAGGGTTGGAGTGTACGTACTTACAGTTCTTTCCTATTGGATCCGGCCATCCGCTACTAGCGGTGCAACAGTTCTAGAAGGACTTTCGTTTAACAGGCACAAGTGAATTTTGATTTATCATGTACCTTTGACAGTCGACCATCATTAAAGCTTAGTGTCGGAACATATTTCACGTTTTAAATTAATACGTTTAACACCCTTGTTATAAAGCTGTAACCCACTTTGGTGGCCGCTTGATATAAGGCGTCACTCTTGAAGTAGACTAGACTGACAATAAATGAGGGTTCGACTCCCAATCGCGTGTATTGAGGGTTTTTTGCTTGTTAGTTTTTCACTTTCCCTCCACGCAAATGTGGGTACACTTCCTCTAAATGCATGCATCCTCATCCCTAATTCATTAGCGTTACAAGTACGCACGCATATATTCCGGATGGGTAGTAAGCCGTGGTGCTAATAATATATATACCAAGCTGTAATAATTAAAGGTAGCATGAATTAAGGCCAGTATTTTTCTAGTTTTTTATAACAAAAAGGTTTTTGGACAAAATAAACTAACTTATACACCAGTAGATACATTTAGTATATTTTCTTACCAAACTTCAACCGTTCTTAGATAGTTTTTTTATACCTTATGTTCTTCAAAAATATTCAAGAATTGTTGACACGGTTTGTATTGACCAAATCAGAATTTGGCAAATAGTTTTATTGCTATAAAATCTGCAAATACAATTATCTTAACAAGTTCCTTTCCTTCCCATCTTAAAAGCTTAATCTAAAATGGAGGGATGTAAAAGGTTGTTTTAGAGAAAGTATAGTCCCACAAGTCTGAAGAAAGGATGGAAAAAACTCACTTATAAATAACATGTATAAAACAAAAACCAAACCAGTACACTCAAGATTCAAACTTAAATTTCCCCATCACCGGCAACCCAGTGTATTTCTAGGCTGGCACCCTAGACCACGTGACACGAGGTGCTGAAATCATTTAACTTGAAAGAATGCACTTTTTTTTATTAAAATCATATTATATTTGCACTTTTAATGGACACACTAAATAAATGTGGAGTATTCAATATCGCAAACAATACTGGCCAAACTCTGATAGTCGCTGACTCGAGAGCTAGGCATAAGTTCAATTCCTGTTTGAGTGAACTAAGAGGAACATTTCGCCTCTTGATTTCAACTTTACTTTCCAATCCTCTCTCCAAAACGAGACCTGGTAAGTGCTCTTAAAAGTCTACATTCGCCTGGCGTGAATCACAAACGGACATCTGGTAAGTGCTCTTGAAAGCCTACCTTTCCGCGGCGTAAATTCCGAACAGAGACCTGGGAAGTGCTCTTGAAAGCCTACCTTTCCGCGGCGTAAATCCCGAACGGAGACCTAGGAAGTGCTCTTGAAAGTCTACCTTCACTCAGTGGCAATTTCAAACGGAGACTTGGGAAGTGCTCTTGAAAGTGTACCTTCCCACAGCGTAAATCCCGAACGGAGACTTGGGAAGTGCTCCTGAAAGTCTACCTTCCCACAGCGTAAATCCCGAACGGAGACTTGGGAAGTGCTCCTGAAAGTCTACCTTCCCGCAGCGTAAATCCCGAATGGAGACTTGGGAAGTGCTCCTGAAAGTCTACCTTCCCGCAGCGTAAATCCCGAATGGAGACTTGGGAAGTGCTCCTGAAAGTCTACCTTCCCGCAGCGTAAATCCCGAACGGAGACTTGGGAAGTGCTCCTGAAAGTCTACCTTCCCGCAGCGTAAATCCCGAATGGAGACTTGGGAAGTGCTCCTGAAAGTCTACCTTCCCGCAGCGTAAATCCCGAACGGAGACTTGGGAAGTGCTCCTGAAAGTCTACCTTCCCGCAGCGTAAATCCCGAACGGAGACTTGGGAAGTGCTCCTGAAAGTCTACCTTCCCGCAGCGTAAATCCCGAATGGAGACTTGGGAAGTGCTCCTGAAAGTCTACCTTCCCGCAGCGTAAATCCCGAACGGAGACTTGGGAAGTGCTCCTGAAAGTCTACCTTCCCGCAGCGTAAATCCCGAACGGAGACTTGGGAAGTGCTCCTGAAAGTCTACCTTCCCGCAGCGTAAATCCCGAATGGAGACTTGGGAAGTGCTCCTGAAAGTCTACCTTCCCGCAGCGTAAATCCCGAACGGAGACTTGGGAAGTGCTCCTGAAAGTCTACCTTCCCGCAGCGTAAATCCCGAACGGAGACTTGGGAAGTGCTCCTGAAAGTCTACCTTCCCGCAGCGTAAATCCCGAATGGAGACTTGGGAAGTGCTCCTGAAAGTCTACCTTCCCGCAGCGTAAATCCCGAACGGAGACTTGGGAAGTGCTCCTGAAAGTCTACCTTCCCGCAGCGTAAATCCCGAACGGAGACTTGGGAAGTGCTCCTGAAAGTCTACCTTCCCGCAGCGTAAATCCCGAATGGAGACTTGGGAAGTGCTCCTGAAAGTCTACCTTCCCGCAGCGAAAATCCCAAACGGACATTAAAACGTTTAGTGATAAAACGTGTTAATCAAACCTCACTCCTATGATGATTCAACAAAGTTTGGTTAATGTCACACTCATATTAAGCGACACAAAATACAATATATTTACAAATGAATAAATATTTGCTAAGCAAGGTTAAGGAAAGAAGGATAAATGGAATATTACCAGTAGTTCGTATGGTCTACTTATCAACCGATCTGAACCTAACCCCAGCCTTAAAATTTCAAGCGTGAAGTTGAAGCTGCCAATTAATCACTCATGATTGTGGACATGTTTGTTATTCCTGTTCTCTCTTTACACAAAGTCAAGGCTTTAAATTCATAGTACACCTAGTTTTTATACGTTTTAAAACCACTTTAAACGACATTGGTAGAGCGCTAAGCAAACTAGCCGTGGGCATAATCGTCGCCACGTCGTTAAATAGGGAGATGTAGGTTAATCTGTTTTGAATAGTATGCGTGTGTTTTGTAATAATTAAGATTCAACGCAACTGTGGCTACTACGTTCGATTTAGGTTTTTTTTAAGCACCGCGTTTTACTTCTCATTCAGATAATACACTTATAAACGAAATCACACTTATGTGTTAGGTAAGAGGAGGGTTGAATTTAGAGGAGGTGAATCCGCATTTTTATAGAGAAAGAGTGAAAAACAATTTAAGGAAAAGCACTCCCAGATCATCTGACTGGACAGAGTGATGCCTAAAACCATAAATCCACTTAAGAGGGTTATCTTAATATTGAATTTACCCGTTTTTGGTGTTCACATGGTCTAAGGCGTCATTATCATAAGAGACTGGACTGCCGATGATGCTAATATTGGAGTTTGAATCCCGGTATAATGTACTGAGTTTTTTTTTCATAAATGTAATTTCACTCTCCCTTCACGAAAATGCAGGTACATTACTTATACATTCAATATTCCTAGTTTCTAACACATTCGCGTAGTTAGTACACATTTTAACTGTTTGTAAGACGGAATGTAAAAAAATAAATATGAATTTATGTTTTGTTGGAAAATATTTATGTTTTTTGAAACTCACAGTTCATAATTATATTCAAACAATATTGTTTAACACCTTTCACGATATTTTCATGGTCTTGTCAATCTCTTTTGCGTTACATTTGGATGTTCATTATCAAACCCTAAAATTTCAATTTATGTGTGAAGAATTTTTATTTAACACTGTTTTTTTTTAGAACTACGAGCTATTAATTTCAGAAGGCACAGTAGTTTTCCCACAAATAATATAGCTCTCAAAAAAGTGGCCAAATGATTTAAGGCGTGACTCTTTGTGTTAAGCTATCCTGCTGATGACAGTGAGATCGGAGCTAAAATTCCGGTTGAGTCTAATGAGGGTGTTCTTTAATAAATTATTTTCCCCTCTCCTTCCACGCAAATGCGGGTAGATTTAATCTAAAATGCTTCTTTCCTTACCCCTACCCCATTAGAGTAATTATCATAAATACATATAACCTGAACGGGTAGTTAGACGTGGGGATAGAAAAAAACTAGCAGACTGAACAGTAATATTCGTGTGTGCAGTTCAAATAAGTCTTACCAAACGAACATACATAATGTTTGTACAAAACAAACCGTTGATCACAAGGATTAGATATCAGGCTCATTTAGTCTAGTTTTCCAGTGATCCTGGCCAGGTTTACTAAAGATTCTTTTTTTCCTGTTTGATTACCCGCTCTCTCCCCACGCCATCGCAATTCCAATTCCTCTAAATTTTACTTCCCTCATTTTCACTCTATAGATGGGATTAAAGTGCATACAGTTTTAAATTAGTAGAAAAATGCCTCGAATAAAATGTACGTAATTATTTCAACATCTACGGTCTAACGTGCTACTCTCGCAGTAGACTCGACTGCTGATGACAGGGAGATCGAGGTTCGAATCTCTTTAGAGTGCACCAAGGGGAGGTTTTCCCTAAACTGTTTTCCACTCTCCTTCCACGCAAATATGGATACACTTCCTATAAATATAACCTTACTGATCCCTAAAACCATTAGCATAGTTAGTACTCACAAATAAGCGTATAAACTGATGATGTTGTGCTAAAAAAATTGTTGAAGATGGCAGGTTTTCATCCTCGTAGACTGTACTTTGCCAAGTTTAGTTGTTTTCTGATTTCTCTTCGCCTGCTTTAGGAGACACGATTATTGTAAATCATGACTTTTGAAAAAAACAAAGAGAAACAGGAAACATGTTCCTTATAAAAAAAAATCGTGAAATCACAACTCATCGTGGAAGGGCTGAATACTTTTTTTTTCTCCCCCTTGTTTGCGTTATTCTTACTGTAGTTTATTTAAATTATGGGTTTAAAATGGTGAAATATGCCGTAATTTAGGTTTGTGCTGTAACCATATCATTATTATCTTTGACATTATAGTATTTAATCTGTACATGGTATGTATTTAAAATCATGTATTTTATTTTATTTTATTTTATTAGTGTTTCTACCACCAAGGGTATTAACATGCTAATTTAAGGCTAAGTAGGACCGTTTTAAGGGAAATGAACTGGCATTAATGTAAGAGATGGTGGGGAAACCGAAATTAATACATCACACCTGGAAAACCACCTCCCCACTGCCCCGTGCTGGAATTGGAATATTATTGTTTCCATTACCGATAACTTGATCTGTTGAGAGACTGTAGTTATTTTATATTATGTTTAGTCTTTTTTTAAAAAAAGGCAAGCTCATTTGAATTATTTATAAAACTTATCAACATGATTACGCACATGCACAGTTTTCATTGTACTATTGGCAGCATAAAGCCCTCTCGAGTCGAAGATTTTTTTTTTTAGTCCCGCGAATTTACTACTCGTTCCGGTTATACGCCTATGTACTAATTACTCTAATGTTTTAGGGATTAGGAAGTTTTAATTGAAAGGAAATGTACCCTTATTTGCGTGGGGAGAGGTGGGAAAGGACAAAGAGAGAGAGAGAGAGAGAGGAAAATCATTTAGGAAAACCACTCTAAGCTCAACTGACCGGGATCGAACACCTATCTCCCCGTCTTCAGCAGTATAGTCCAACACGAGAGTAGCGCGTTAGACCATGCGGCCACGGAAGCGGGTGAGTCGAAGTTGGTTGCGTTTTCTGATTGATCGGCCATATAATGTAGCAAAAGATCATCGCACGTCCATCAAGGACTCTGCCTTAAAAAAATGAGTGAAGAATGGCCCTGAACACGGGAAGACTCCTAGTTAACAAACTGGTATGAGCATTGGTGTTCTAAGCTAAAGGTTCCGGGCTCTATTCCCGCGTTAAGCTGTTATTTTTATATTTAAAGTGTATTATATTTAGATGTTAATATAAACTTAAGTAACAACCATAATAACTTTGTTATAAAAAGTGATTAAACTATCAATATTTTATTCAATGAAAGTCAAATTTGAGAAACAGATTTTAATAAATATATAGTAAAAACTTTTAAGTATTTATTTGTATGCATCCAAGATGAGTTAAGTCCCAGTTAATTTATAATGTCCCGCGTTGTTTTGAGTCTTATTTAGCGACTTCATCATTTCAACTCGACTTTAGTTAAGTTTTTGGTGGCTTATAAAAACCAGCCCAAAATAAATGTATACAGACACTTATTATTCTATTTTAATTATTAATTTAAAGAAACAATGTGTAGGCATAGTATATCTTCCTTGTTGAAATATTATTTGTATTTTCATGTTAATCACACATTTTTATGAATCTATGTCAGTTAATTAACCAAAATTAAAAAACCTATTGTGTACCCATATTTTATCTTCAAATACCACATGTGGTCTAAAGGGGCATACTTAATGGCCTAAAAAAGAACTTCTATTTTTTTACATTCTCTCAAACGTGTTTAATTAAATGTCATTACAAACTAACCATTTATAATGGATGCGTTAGTAGATAATTTAATTCCAAGAAATATATTGTAGACCTCCAAATGATTTGGTAACTTATTAACATATGAATGCACCTTAAAAACTTATTACTCTTTTAATGATTAGATTTATATTTTCATAACAGTATGTAAATATGTCATTAATTCTAATTTGAACGTCTTCTATGAATGAATGACAGACCACCTGAATTTCCGACAGAATGATCAATGAGTCTTACAAAAGATATGATCAAAAATGATTGGAATGCCAAAAATTATTCCCCCCATCATTCTCTCCCAGGAATCCACAGAATCTCAACTACATTTTAGGGATTACTTCTGCTCCAACGACTTTAGATACGTTTTCAAGACGTTACACTGGTTGAATTAATTCTCAAAGCGAACCTGATAATATTCCTCTCAACTCTGGTTTTGACATATTTTGGGAACGTATCTCACTGAGGTATCTCTTTGTACCGCATATCCTTATTACGGCAAGGAAAATGTAGGCCCCACTGTATTCTTTTTCCGTTGAAATTATTTGGTAAATAATTGTAATAATTTAAAAGCAGATCACAAATATGATAATCTATGGTTTATTTTGAATCATGAAAAAGAATGATATTTTTTCAAACTGATGTTTGTAGATAAAATATTTAAAAAATATTCAAGTAATAACCATGATGATTTTTTAGTAATAATATAGTTGAGATAAAACAAAGTTATAAGCCAAAATATTTGGTCTCTTTATTTTCTTTTTTCTTTTTTTATTAAAGCGTTTGTTTACTTAATTGTGTTCGCTTACATCAATAACTCTTATGAAATAAAAATGAGGAAGGTAGAATTCTGGAGGAAAGGAGCCTGCATTTTCAGGGAGAACGTGGGGAAATCATTAAAAAAACTACACTAATTAGAGCTGACCGTGAGTCGAATCCCGATATTCAATCGATACATTGTATTAATCTTATTGTTAAATATAAGTATGGAGTGCAATGCATTCAAAATTAAGAATACAGGGGGAGAAGGGGAAAATTCCAATTTTAACTCAAAATGAGTTAAGACAATCATGATAACATTCTAATGCAATTTAGACTGTGGCTAAAAATCTTTCCGTTATATTTAAATTAATTAAAAATTATGCCTATAAATATCTTCTGTAGTCATTATGAGGTTTGAGATATAAAAGTTATCCTAAGAATATGTGTGAAGTGTGACTACCATACTCCTAAAATATTATCAACGCTTGGGATTACTTTTATAAATAACTTTGAACTACTCGCACCTCAACTGATATAGTGAGGCATAGCCAGTAATTAACCTCGAACACAAATAGATTCGAACCCAAGCCCCTCTTGATTATCTCGGCAAACTAAATATTTTATGGTGCAACTTTGAGACCAAAGAAACCCGTTTTGGCTCTTAGAAATTTTGCTTCTTTGATCTTCACTTCTTTATTTCTTAAGTTAAAACATGATCATAACATTCATAAAGGTAAATGAAAATAGTTGACAAACAAATAGTTTTTAATTTGAAATATTAGCATCTATGGGCACGATGACTTAATATCAAGTTCTTATAGTCTGTTTCTCCGGTGACATAGAGGATGGGGTTTGAATCTCTGCTGAGTGTATAGAGGGTGTTTATTTGTCCTAGATAATTTCCCACTATTTCTAGGTACTGTCGATTCGAGTGCATGCCCTTTAAACTCTTTCAGCCTCACCCCCTACAACACTTGTGAAATTAATATTTATTTATTCTTTAAATTGAAAAAAGGACACCTAGACACGGGAATAGAACCCAGAACCTTAGACTTAATAGTCTATGCTAATTGCCTAACTACTGAGCTATCCAGGAGTCGTCCCATGTCCAGAGTAATTCTTCACTCCACTCCCATGTCCAGATTGTTTTAAAAGAATATGATATTTAGATGTGATTATAACCTTAGCTAAAAAGTAGAATAGCTTGACTGTTTAATTATTAAGGCTTATAGCCTGGATGGGAAGCAGAAAAAAATAATAACTTTTATATCTGCTGGCCTGACCTGGTGAATGACAAATTTTGTAAATGTGCGTACAACGCAAGGTAATATAAGCCATCAATATCCAATGGCTTTATATTAATTTGTGTGATTAAGGTGGGAATGTAGAGGACGTGAGTTAAGGTGCTTTCACAATTTTTAATAGCAAAACTTTTTTTTGGTCAAAATAAATAAAATATTGCTCCTGTACAAACGTAAAGTTTAATTTTCTTCACATGTTGATATCAACAGTTCTTGAATATCTGCAATAATTATACCATTGCGCAACCACATTCCAACGAATATAATGGTTTAAAATAATTTTTTTTCAAAAGGCTGTAATATCACTCTTCCCTTGATGGTAGTGCTAGGCTTAAAGTGTCCTACTGTACAGTTAACACGTCTTGTCTCACTGCTGCCGAGCTATTTGTGAGGTTTTTGGCCAAGAGAACCCGAAAGAGCCGGTGAGAATCAAAAGGAATGCGCGGCAAATGGTTCGGAATTAGAAATATGTTCACATGGACATCGAGCACATCGTGCGGCAGGCAAGAATTCGAAGATTTTGATGAGGAGTTCGTTGGCACTTGGTGGTCTAGTTTCCCACCCAACTTGAAACTATTAATTTACCTTCTTGATGCAACTTATTTTTTGTTATAAATAAAATAAATAATTTAAAAAGACACCATATCCTGCGATCGAGCTATATCGAGGCGAGTGACCAATGTTTGCTGGTTAAGAAAGTGCTAACTTCTGCGGAAAGAAGGTTTCTGTGATCAGCACAATGAATTCTCCGGCCGTTGATCTCAGTTTTCTAGACAGGAACAGCTTCCTCTTTATTCAATTAGCACCTCATTTGTCTTCAAGAGGCTGGATCTGACCTTGTTCCAGACCCACTGCTTCACAGAAATGTCTGGAAGCGTTGGGGATTGAACCCGGAACCTCTGGATCTGTAGCCAGTAGCTTTGACCACTAGACTATGCAGGTGGCCCAAATAATATTAAATAAGAATAATATCAAAAATAACTTTAAATATTAAATAAGAATAATATCAAAAATAACTTTAAATAAACCTATAAAATAATATTTTTAAAGAATATTAGATGATAAAATATTAAAATAACTGTTACATTCCTCTGTTGGTATTTCTCTAGGGAAAGATATAATTGGCCAAATAATACTCATTAAGCTCAATGGTTACAAGTACTAATATTTAATTTGATGTATAAATGTAGAGGATCCATATTTTTTGCCAAGATTAAATAAATAACTTTCACTTCACTCAACTTAATATAAACTAGCCATAAGATTAAAACTAGCCATAAGATTAGCTGATTAAATTATAATTACTTGCCTTGAACCTTGATTTTCTCAAATCGTATGTAAAATATCTCTCAGGCATTGGCTAGCTGTGTTCCCAGAGTACACAGAGATATGTGTATCTTCTAGTTATGCATTGTTCTTGTTATTCAACACACCACTTATTGGTCAGCTTTCAACGGAAGTACATTTCTTAAGTGAAGTAGATAAAACAGCGAATATGTGTAGTTGGTCAAATTGAGAGAGAATGGGTGAGAACATATTATAGCTACAGGATCTACAGATTTCTTTTTGTCACCACGTTTAACTGCTCGTTCGGGTTGTGCGCATATTAAATAATTACGCCAATAAGTAAGGGATGAGTAAGGTTTAATTTAGAAGAAATTTATCCACATATGCATGGAGGAAAAATGGGGAAAACATTTATGCAATAACACCCTCAATAAATCATCGGCAGACTAGTCTATTGTGAAAGTGACGCCTTGGACCATATGGCCACTGAAGTGGGGCATAAGTGCAGTTTTTAACATGTTATGATTACCCTGGCAACACTCTTCTCCAATGGTATTCAACCATTTTTGTTTGAGAACCCCCAGATATAATTTATCTTCAACTTGTACGTCTAAAGTTTATTTTAAACAGTGTGCTCGGTTATATCTTTATATATCAACTACGCTAGGGATTTTAAGGCTTAGGAGGGTTATATTTAGATGAAGTGTACCTGCATTTGCGTGGAAATATAGCGGAATACAATTTTGAAAACAAAAAAACTCTCAGTTCATCAGACCCGAGATTCGAACCTCGATCTCCCCGTCTTTGGCAGTCTAGTATAACGCGAGAGTATAACGTTAGACCATGCGGACACTGAAGCAGGTTACTTACCTTTAAAGTTGTTCGAGCATAATACAAGTTACATATAATCTAAAATCTACATCTAAAATCCCGCCTCAGTGGCGTAGTTGGCTAACGCGCTAGTCGTGTTGAGCTCGACCGCCGAGGACGGGGAGATCGAGGTTCGAATCTCGGTCGGGTGAACTGGGGGTGGTTTTTCCTAAATGGTTTTCCACTCTCCCTCTACGCAAATGCGGGTTCACTTCCTCTATATTCAACCTTCCCAATTCCTAATCCATTAGCGTAGTTAGTACTTAAGCGTATAACCCGAACGGGTAGTAAGACGCGGTGCTAAATATTATTATTATTACATCTAAAATAAACTACATACAAAATAATTTACTAAATAATAAGTTTTAAATGAGTAATGTACGAGTGTTTATATATATATATACACACACACACACACAAATGCATGTATTAATGTTTACGTACCCCATAAGATGTCTTCACGTACCCCTAGGCGTGCGCGTACCACTGGTTGAATAACACTGCAGTCCACTCCCCACGACACTACAGTCGCAAAGTTACGATCCTCGTCTTCTTTTGTTTCCAGCCCAGTGCATCGCGCCACTAGGAATGGAGTCCGGGGCGATACGGGACGAAGACATCACGGCGAGTTCGTCGTTCGACAGCGGCAACGTCGGACCGCAGAACGGCCGGTGAGGACAGACATTTGTTTAATTTGCTCTCAAGGTTACGTGTCTTATCGCCCGTTCGAAAATCCTCCACCACTTTACATTCACAAATCTAAGCGCACAGAATGAATACACTTTATTCTGATGAAATTCTTTTAAATTCTTCTTTAAAGTGTATCAATCTGTAAATCAGTTGATTAACCGAACAAGCTGTAGGACACTAACGATTTAAAAAAATTGCGATTGTTTAATGAAGGTGAATATTTTATTATTTAAACTATTTTCTTTGACAACTCTACAACCCTGAGAATATATGATTTTAAATATTCTTTTCTTCAAACCACTATCAAGGAATTATTAAACAATATTTTTTATTTTGCCCATTTTATTGGTAGTGTCGCTTGTATTCATCAATTTCTACTTAAATAATTAAGCTTACTAGATTAATAAATATAAACTTACTTTCATAGGTATTTCACGCAACTTATCCAGTAAAGTTTATTTTAAACTGTCCTTTTGATTGTACGTATTCGTTAAAAAATGCATAAAAATGTATACATCAACTAAAGACAGAAGAAAAACTAATGATGGGGATTTTTTTTTTAATATTGAAATATACATTCAAGAGAAGGCTACAACCTAATTTTCAACCAAAGCGCCTTTTATAAAATCCCGCACACAACATTGAAAACATTTTAACAAATTACAGTATTACGGTTATTTTATAAGCATTGATATCTCTCCAAAGTGACAGGTGAAGATAGCATGAGCAAAAGTATGAATACTTGAAAGAAGATCAAGCTTTACTGACATAAGGCTCTTCCTCTAAAATAGGAATGTACAAAAAAGACATAATATGTTTAAACTCGCTTTCCTTTTAGTATTGTACTTTACATGTGACTACGTATCTGCTATTTTATTTTGACGTAACCAAACTTTATATCTACGACTAATGTAGTGACGTATATCTTAAGTTTTTTAAATAAAATATTTCATAAGAAAAAACTGCCAATATTGTTACATCAACTTAGCACAGATAAAAAAGAAGAGTGTTAATATTTTGTTTTATAATTAAAAGATAATCAAGAGTATATAAAGGTTAATGTACATCACTGTATCAGTATCACAGATGGAATATCAATCTTAGCTTGTCTCTGAACTGTGTAGGCACTTCTCAAACCTAAACCAAACAATCCCTTAATGAAGCTCTCTGCGTCTATTCGGGGTAGTATTTAATAGCAGTTGTAGGTATTGTATTGTATATATATCCCTTCCCATGCAGACTGTTTACGATCCATGCCCGAACGCACACATCAAGGGCTAAGGATGTCGAGAGACCACAATCCTAGACAATCTCGGCGGGGAAACTTTCAGTCTTGTGGGAGGTTGGGGGTGAGCAGGGGGGGGGATAAGTCTCATTGCGAGCAGTGTCTTGTTCCTAAGAGGGCGTAGGGGTGAGACGGTGGTTTAGGGTCTCCAAGAAGGGGTGAAAACCACTACTATGGCTGTGCATTGCCTCCTTAAGGCTTCAATTATCTGATAGGAGGGATATCGATATATCTTTATCGCTTTAGATCCTGCCTTTGTGTCAATATATCTCGATATATAATCTATGTTGATATTGACAAACAATTCTAAAAATATATCTTTGCTGCTCTAGATACTGCCTCTGTGTTATATTTTGATACAGAGGCTCTATCGATATTGACATGCAACTGAAAAAACTGTATCACTTTATATACAACCTTTGTGTTGATATATTTTGATATAGAGGGCTATTGATATTGACAAATAATTTAAAGAATTTATCTTTATTACTCAAGGTACTGCCTTTATGTTCATATATTTTTATATAGAGGCTCTACCAATATTGACATGCAACTGAAAAAACTTTATAACTTTATATAAAGCCTTTGTGTTGATATATTTAGATACAGAGGGTCTATTGATATTGACTAAAAATTATAAAAAAAATCTTTATCACTCTATAGGTACTGCCTTTTTGTTGATATATTTCGATACGGAGGTTCTATTAATATTGACAAGCCACTGAATAATAACTTTATCACTTTTGATAATGCCATTGTGTCGATATATTTATATATAGAGGTTATATTGATACTGACAAACAATTCTAGAAAAACACATTTTTTATCACGTTAGCTACAGCCTTCGTGTCAATATATTTCGATATAAAGGTTCTATTGATATTGAAAACCAATTAAAAACTGTCTTAATCAGTTTCAATACTGACTTTGTGTCGATATATTTATATTTAAAGGCTCTATTAATATTAACAAACAATTGAAAAAATAAATGGTACTATACAATGACGCATACTTTTTCAAACGTCAAGTTTTGTGAATCTAAGCTATAAGCTTGGGACCTATAAAATAGTAAAATTGTAACAATTTTTTCAACAACAAAATAAATTGTATTTTATGAAAATTGGACTGTATCTTACTGAACGTTGTCCAAAGGTAATAGAACACTCTGGAAATGTGTCTTGTTAGCAACCAGATCTGCTACGGTCATGCGAGGTCTAAGGGATGGTAGGGTGTAGCAAAGAGACAGGCTCAAATACTTTAGCTCACCCTTAGAGGTGGTCGGGGAGGTGAAGGGGGAGACGTAAGAATTATTGTGGCAGAGAAGGGGAGAATCTATTTATTGACCTTTTTTTTTTCCCCTCTCCCTTTCTTTTACCATATTTCTTGTAGAAGAGGACCAGACGTTTCGACATGTTCGTTGTAAGATAACTTAGTTTCTTTTGTAACAGATTTGGTTTATTTTAGTTTAAATAATATTCAAATATTTCACAAGATTAAAAAAAACATATATCTTTATTTGTTATAGTCTATTAATCATTTAAAAACCATTTTAAGATACTTGAAATCGATATATATAATATATACAAATAAAATTAGAAAAAAAGTTTTACTATTACTCAACATAATATTGAATTATAAATCCACACTATATTGATTAAAACATCACAATTACAAGTATTTTAGTTTAATTTTGTGTTTAAAAACATCAAAACAAATTCAACTGGCAAAAAAGGAAATCATAAAATTTAGCTTACTATTATAATTACCAACACAATGTTTAGAAAAAAATATTAACATAGTAGTACCACTTGTAGATTGAACTTTTGGAAGAATAATTTATTTGTAGGCACCGTGTTACACCACCCGTTTGAGCATATAGGATGGTGAGGGGGAAGGTAACATTTTGGAGTAAATACGCCCGCATTTGCATACCGTGGTTTGAGAACTATTTTGGAAATACCAGGACACCCGATCAGGTGTAACACCACGATCTTCCCTTCACCTGAAATCCAGTATAAAAGAGTTACTGTTATATATAAAGGTGTTATTAATATATTTATACAGTATGCCAATGCGTATACAAAATCATAATTAGTTTGTTTATGTCCATTGATTAATTTAATTGAATCTGAATATATCTGCTTTTTATGGAGGGGTCATATACGCTTTCAAGTTTAACAAATGTGTTTGTTGATAATATCAACCCAGTAGATAGATTAAGATAATTTTTGACCCGCCTCGGTGGCGTAGTTGGCTAACGCGCCAGTCTTGTTGAGCCAGACCACCGAGGACGGGGAGATCGAGGTTCTAATCTCGGTCGGGTGAACTGGGGGGTGGGTTCCTAAATGGTTTTCCACTCTCTCTCTCTCTCCACGCAAATGCGGGTTCACTTCCTCTAAAACTCAACCTTCCCAATTCCTAATCCATTAGTGTAATTAGTACTTAAGCGTATAACCCGAACGGGTAGTAAGACACGGTGCTAAAAAATAAAAAATAAAATAATTTTTGAAGTAGTGTATTTTATTCACATAATCTAAAGTATTTATACTGCGTAGTATATTATATATAATATATATAGGCCTATATATGCTCATAAAACATTACATATATATTTATATATATATATAAAAACACACATCAAATAATCTTTTTCCATCCCTTGAGATATAAAAGTATAGTTTCAAATAAAATCCACACACAAAGTAAATTTTCCAGCTGTCATCAAGTTAACCTCAAACGGAATATGTCGGGCCAAGATTTCAAGGAGTAGGAAAATATAAGATTCAGAATAAAGATGAAGAAAGCTCTCACAGAGACCATCCATTGTCGTTATGGAAAATTAATAAGATTTATTGTTAGTCCTCCTCATACCCAGCTTCGCTGAGTCCAGGACCGCCCTTTGGCCGCAAGGGAGATGCCATTACCAGAGTTTCCGCGGGATGCAGTTGCTTTCCTCAACTCTGAATAGCTCTCTTTACGACTATGTGGAGCCACAAAGTTTCTGTGAAGCACAGGCGCAAATATATACATACAACCATGTATAACAACCGTGGCTGCGGTAACATTTTAGCAAAGGTCTAACCACAAACCTGAACTATGAAACACTTTTGTAATTAAGTAATTGGTTTACATTGTCATAAAGTCTAGGGTGTTATGAAAGGGAACACACGCTAAGGTTAGTATTTTTGTCAGTCATTATACAAACATTTTTCGGCCTAAATCAATAAAATAGTGTTCCAGTAAATAAATTTAGTTTAATTTTCTACATACAGTAATTTAAATATTTCTTGAATATTTTATATGGCCATCTTAAAAATCTGATGATAACTTTTACTTTTTGTTTAAAAAGTTGTTCATCAAATTATTTTTTGGTTTGAATATCCAATCTATTATATTTTTCTACTATGGCTATAGCCGCATCTAAATATCATATTATCTATTGAAAAATGATACCTGGATTCGGTAATCAAACCCGAGACCTTTGACACTGATCCATCCAAAATCTGTCCCATGCTCAGGCTCATTCTTAATTCAAAACATATTTTGTTTAAAAGAAATAAACAAGAATTGTTGATAATTATAATGTGTAGAAAATTTAACTAAACTTATCTACTTAAATACTGCTGTATTTGTATTTAACTAAAATTTTTTCCCTATAAAAACTGCAAACGTACTGGCACAATCCATTCCACAATCCATTCCACCTTAAAAAAAAGACTTTTCAATCTCGATTAAACCTGTACTGTTACTATTTATACATCCTTGACAGATTGGGTCACACAGATTCATCGCAAAGTACTTACAGGGGCTACACGACCAAATGCTCAAACATCCACGTAACATTCCCATCACAAAGCGCAAATTCCGCCCTATTAATTAGAAAGTGTATTTGTTTCCATTTATCCAAGGGGGAAAAAAATACACATCTTCTCATACCTGTACGTTGTGGCTTTCGTGGAACTTTGCAGCTTTGCGAATGCCAAATGTCAGGCGCAATCGTGAAACATTCATTGGTTTGGCTTCCTGAATGTTGAGAACACATCCATTTGCGTTACGTGTTCACTTCAGCAGAGAGGTAAACTTCCTTTGACGTCAGGTAGGAGCTATATGACTGTAGAGTAACATTTCATATTTTGTACCTATTATTTAGTTTAACTCTGTACGGAGTGTGGGATTGATATCCCCTAAAGACAACGACAGAGAAATAAATGGAACGGTGAACCGCACAGATTTTCTCTCCTCTTTGCATAGAAATGAATACATTTACTCAAAAAGGTCAAATATGTCAAAGTAAATAAAAAAACAGTGTTGCAGAAACAATCTACCAGAGAGTTTAAATGAAATAATATATACTGTTACAGTTACAGTTACATATTGAGGAGAAACAATGTAACATCTGTATTCGCCAAAGAGCATAACAATATATTTCCCAGACCACAATCTAAATAGACTAGCCAATGTCTCAGAAACTATAGGTTTTATGAAGGCATATTCTTATTAATTTATTTCTGTTTTTAATAGTACTAAAACCTTTCAATGGTAAGCTATTTTTTAGGGGTGTGCGAAGTCCACTTTTTCAATTCGAATCGAATATGTATAATATTCTCGAAGCCGAATCGAAGTTCGAATAATTTCTTTTAGTAGTTTTATGCTTGAAAAAATATTATATTTTGGTTATTTATGCACTAAAATTACTTAGAAAATGTTTTATTGCACAATTGTTTGTAATATTTCGTGTTACTCTGACAAATTAAGTTATTATCACAGCATTCAATTCAATTTCTTCAGATTTTTTCCATATAAATAATAATTTGTAATGTACAAAACAGCTCAGAATGGTTATAATTGAACATAAACGGAGTATTTTAGCTATCAATATTTTTTATTGGCGAAGCTTCGAAGCCAAAATTTGTTTAGAAGTGAAGTCGAAGCTGGTGCTTGTTTCGAAGCCAAGTAGAAGTTTCGAAACTTCGCACACACCTGCTATTTTGTATCTCAAAGTGTTGTGAAGATATGATCAAAGTTGGAAATTTTCACCTATGTGAAGTACCCTCAAAGTCATTTTCATTGGAAAATGAGGATTACCATTTTGTGTGAAGTGCTAAACAGTGACTAGATGCGAAATTTAACCTAAATAGTTAAAACATAATTCAAGATAATTGATTTTCATTCTTTAGGCCCTTAAGTAAACTACATTTAATTTAAGGGTTGGATAGAAAATTCCCAAACCCACTATGAGGAACCTTATTTAAACCATAGCTTCCAAGATGTATTAAATAGCCAAGCTATCATAGATGTTAAGTACGGTCAAAGCCACATCTATCATATTATACTATTTAAAGTAAAAAATGACACCTTCCTCCTGTATAGCTCATTGGTAAGAGCATAGGCATAGTAAGCCAACGATCCCGGGTTCAATTCCCGACTTTAGGTGTTATGTTTCAATTTTTAGAATACCATAGGTACAAAATTTTTGCCCGATCGGTAAAATATTTTCCGCCCTAGTCCCAGTAACAGACACACGGACAGATAGTCATACAGACGGAATTGAATAAAAAACCTTTTCGGGTTTAGGGCGTCATGAAACATCGACATCTATCAAAATCACGAGTTCAATAATTCTTTTGACAGTCAAAACACTTTATTTATTCGAGGGGTACGAGAAAAAAAAAGTTAAATTTATTTTATTATATATATTATTTATGATGTATGATTGAGATCCAAATTTTACACCACTAAAATAGGCTTCAACATAGTTCAAGAGGAGCATACTCTCTAAGTCAAATTTTGCCAATGTACGTTAGTAAAGTGAGTATAACTGAGGACATTTCTGTTGGAAACTTTAAGAAGTTTATATTTTTTAATATAGAAGACTGAAACCTATTTACTTAAAAAAAAACTTGGTAGCGATTAATATGTATCGTCATGAAAAAAACAACATAAAATAAAATATCTCTGTGCAGTTGAACATTGGTATGCAAGGTTTATGTACGTATGAAAACTTTCTACAAGTCGCGAATTGCAATAAATCGTGTCCAAGACTTTTACTTTCACTTCTTCTATCATCAAAATATTACCATATTTAAGTGAGTCTTAATTGGAATAACCGAAGTAGTATATTTCTTAGATAATGTAGTATTAGAAAAAAAAGCGATCATTCTAATTTTGCCAAGCATTTAAAAATACTTATATGTTACTCTAAATAAATCAATAGCTATTGAGAAAAAAAACGTGAATACAGCATTTAAACTTTCTCTCGACCCCTTGGTGTTCGTCAAAGATATAGTACTAGATATTTTTGATAAATGTCAACGTTTCATGACTCTCTTAACTGAAAAAGTAGTTTTCGCGATGCCGCCTGTCTGTCTATTTATATGACTGTATCTTGGCCTAGAGCTGAAACCATTTTACCAATCAATTATCTGAGGTTTTCAAGTTTCCTCCGAAGTGTTTTGGAATTAGATATCCAACCCTAAAATTAAGGGTAATTTTTTGGAGAGAAGAAAGAGAAAGCATCGTTTTTCTCAAAATCCATTACAGCGATTTTGATTAAATTTTGTATCTAAACATTAAAAATAAAATTTTTTATTTACCAATGAAAATGACTTTGAGGGTACTTTACGTAAGGTAAATCTGCAGTTTTGATCACATCCCCACAACTAATTGAGATATTAAATAATTTATAATTTTAAAGTTGTATTACTATTAAAATTAATAAATGGTACTGAACTCCGCACGGACTTTCTCATTCCATGCTTTAAAAATGGATATATTTACTCAAAGCTCGTAATATATGTGAAATGAAATAATATATATATACACACTAGCAAACCCGAACAAAAATTGCGTTATACTAACGTTAAACTTTTTTGACTCCCGGATTTAAATTTTATGATTCTATTATATTATTTCGTTTCACATGTACTACTAGTTTTGAGTAAACATATCCATTTTTAAACAATGGAATGAGAAAGTACGTTTGGAGCTCCGTATCATTTATTTCTCGGTGCTTCTTTAAGAGTGTGTATTATTTCATGTACTTTTTTTTGAAGGAGTGTTTCTGTAACAATATATATATTATTTACCATCTCAAATCTTACTATTTTTTAGTATATATATCTAATTTATTACAAAAGAGAGAGGAAGGTCTTGCGGTGCACCGTAGAATTTATTTACAATTGTGTTTGATGGCAAACTTAATTAACTGTTGATTACATATTTACATTTTTCATTTAATGCTTAATGGATTAAGTTTAAACTTACACATTTAGCTTTAGTCACATCTAAGAAGCGAAGGGTTTTATACATTAGAATGAAGTGGCAAAAAAACAAAAAAAACCACACACACACACAAATAAAAAAAGAAGGAAATGGATTCAGCGAGCTCCACAAACGGACGGGGTATGAAATTTTGAACGCTTTTTCTCTGCGCTCTATTCGCTGCAACTCCCACCTCCAAGTTTTTAGAAGGTTGAAACTACGGGGTAAGGAAAGGGGGAGGAGAAGTTTGGAGGGAGGGAGGGATGGTGGTGTTAGAGGGTGAGAGATCCAACGTAGCCAAGAACTCCCACACCCACCCCTTTCCCGTTCAAGCTAGAGCCCTGTCAGGTTTATGAAAATTTAAAATCCTTTCCACTACTGGAGTGAGATCTCTACTTTGCTAGTACAGGGTGTTTCACAGTGTTCTAGAAGTACTCAGGTGGGTTGCTACAAGGAGTCATCAAAAAGAGATTTGTTGCCTCTCCACTCACTATCCTCATCATGGTACACTATAAGACCAGGTTTATCTCTTCCATTCTTCCTCTTTTTCTTCTGCTTTGACCGACAAGAAATATAAAATTTGAATGAGATATTAATGATCTTATGTGAGCTGACAATTTTATTTTTATTCCATTTCAAAGTAGCTATTTAGTGATTGAAGTGACTGATATGATAGCTTTAACTTTTGCTACTATATTTATATATTTTATTATTATTATTTTTTAAAGTACCACTTCTTGTTGTATGCAATTGTAATATTTACTCTAATGTATTAGGGATGATAAAGGTTGAATTTAGAGGACGTGTACCCACATTTGAGTGGAGGAAGAGCGGAAAACCATTTTGGTAAAACCACCCTCCATTCACCCGACCGGTATTCGAACCTCGATCTACTCGTCATTGGAAGTCCAGTCTATTTCGAGACTAACGCCTTAGACCATACTACCGTACATGCTAGAATATAAAATGTTTGGCTGTAGATTTATGTTAATATTTTTATCTTTGTCTTTTAGTTATCAATTTTTTTTAAAAACCGGTAATCAATTCCTTTATGATATTCTTATGTTTAATTTTATGATGAGCCATAAGTAATTTCCTCTTTGAATCTTGTAACTATCTTAATGAAGCATACAGTATTGAGAGCCAATTAAATAAGGAATTCAAATATTCAATACATTACACACAGACTTCAGAGGCTGTAAGTAAAATAAAATGATACTATTAAAATAAACATTGACTTATTCTGTCTTCAATACGGTTATAATCAATTGCATTTTAGTAAATATATATATATAGCATCGTTTTCTTCTCTTCAATGCATCTCACTAACCGGTTGGGTTTTTATATTGATAATAATAATGTAGCAAGGATGACGAAGGCAGAATTTATAGCAATGTATCCACATTTGCATAAAGAAGAGAGGAAAATAATTTAATAAAAACAACTTCAGTACATCCACTGGAATATGAACCCCGAACTCTCAATAGCTGGCAAACCAAAATAAATGAGCTTGGCACTTAGATAACTCGCCAATCGACGCGGGTAGGTAATACTATTTTATAGCCATTATAATCATACATTTATTATTTCATTTGTATATTTTTCAAATATTTGGAAATCTTGGTAAACTTACGAAACTGCAATGCTTTATTTTCCAAGACACAGGTTTTATTCTCCAAAATCTAGAATAGTTTCAATTTATTTTTTAATGTTTACGAATTTTATTTTTTATTTTATTCAAATTTACAAAAACAAATATTTTAAATAATAATTATGTGATTTTATTAATCTTATACCTTAGTGGTGTCGGTAGCGTGTCTATATGCTGAGCTAAGGGTCCCGGGTTCAATTCCTAGCATGGCCAAAAAATGTATATTTAGTGAAATGAGGATATCCCCTTTCACAGTGATGAATTAACGGTCGGGGGCTGGATGTTGTGTCTGCTCTAGATTTAAGTTAGTTTCTAAGTCGTGTGCTAATAAAGTAGGTCGTTTAAAAAAATGCACGTTAACTAACTCAAATAAGTAAATGAAAAATTATTATTGTAATCAAAAGTTAAATTAAATTTGAGTCATTGAGTCACATTCTCCCTTCATGACGATTCACTTAGTGGATATATTCTAAGGAAAGTGTATTTTTGGCAGACGTGAACCGAATTCACATTAAACTTTCTATCTACTTTCAACTTTGGCAAATTTCACCGAGGACATTATGGGAGATAGCGAGTGAAATAAAAACTTCTTCCATTCCAAAACAATCTAAACCCCCTTTGACTTAGGGGGTCGAATGTTTGTGTTTGCAGTTTCTTCTTCTTTCCCTAACATTCTCTCGGTAAGTTGTTTTTAAAAGCTAAGGTCACATTTCACTTGATCACCTCATCCTCTTCAGGAAAGAAGAAACCTTTCTCTCTTTTTAATAGCCATACAACTTTCCGGAAGGTCGCAGAAGAAGAATACCAAAGTGAATACATGTTTTGTTTCTTTTTCACCCTATAAAACATTTTTTGGAGGATATATTATACCCATTTCCCCCACCCTTCTTCAAATTTTGTCTTTTTTTTTAAAAAAAAAGGGGGGGGGATTGGAGTTCGTTTTCTTCCCTCCTTTTTCTAACATGTACTTTTCTTCTTGTTTGCCTATCCTCTCGTCTTTCTTTTTCTCCCCACCTCAATTCTTCTTGTCCGTTTGTTCCTTCCCCTCTTTATTGATGTTAGGGCGCCCCCTGAGGAAACAATAAAACACAAGGAAGGTAGAGGGGTGGTGGTGGTGGCGTCGTCGGCTGGCGTCGGTGTGAGGGTGGTCGTTGGGATGGGTGCACATGTATTGAGTGCACCGAACCTTAGCGGACAAGCAATATAAGGGAACTTGCTTGCACTCAGACTATCCATGCAGCACTTCATAGAATGGAGGTCACCCCCCAGGCAGACAATTCACTCAAGCACCGTAACACGGGTAAATAATACGTCTCAAACCCTCTATTGCGTCTACCTTAAGCTATGAGTGTTTTTAATCTAGTCAAAATCTAAATCTTCTTTGAAAATACGCTTCGGTAGTAATATTTTTGTTACATATTTACAATGGAATTAAAATACTTAAGTTGGTTTGGACTAGAAGATGTAACCAGCTTTACCTGGGGTAACGATTTTCTTTTCTTTAAACAAACAAAAATATCTTCATTGTATATCTTTCAAATAAGTTTTTAATAAATTTAAAACAATCTAATCAACAATTTAAAATTCCAGTTTCGAGGTAAACATGTCTATGCACAGCAGCTACTAATTTTAAAATACCATCTCACTACTTTCTATAGACATGGCGCAATACTCATGAAAGACAAACAAACACTTTTAATTAATATGTATAGAACTAACGTCTGTACCATTAATGTGTTGTTAAAGGTTTGTTTCCAATTTGGGCAAAAGAATAACACTAGCTGGTTAGCTTAAGTATGAAGAGAAGGCAGTCTGATAGTAAAAAAAAAATCAAGCACTGAGCTGAAGGTATTAAGTGAACTAACTAGTTCGTAGTGCGATGGTTGGATCATCGCCATCGAACTCCACTGACGTAGCCCAGGAGGCTGGAATTCTATTTGAGCTGTAGACGAGTTTATAGTGGATGGTTTTAACACACTATAATTTTAACGCTGGTGATAAAGTTTTAATAAAAGTCAAATAATGTGGAATTCACTTATAACCTTCACTTATATCCTTCATGGTTCCTCAAATGAGATATATTTGCATATATCCCGAATGTGTAGTAAGACGTAGATAAACCAACAAGCGTAAAATCATCATCATAGAAGCCAGTGGTGATTGAAAACCTGCCTGCCGGGTCAGACAGAGGTGCTAGCCAAAAAAAACCAAACCAGAAGAAAAATTACAATTTAAGGTACATTTTAACTCAATTTTAAATGTGTCTCACTGAAAATAGATATGCACCAGGATTGTCAGAATTCCCATGAAGGGTACAGAATAAAAAGGAGGAAAGTCCAATTTTAACTCATCTGTTAAACATTAATGACTCCTTTTTAATACACGTTAGATTATGGTTTAAAAGGTATCTGTCATTATAAAATTAATTTAAAAAAATGTATTTGCTTTGGTCCTTAAAGGGTTTGAAATTTAATCTTGTTGTCCAGTAAATCATGTATAATGTGACTTTCCCCAAATATTTCTCCTGTACCCTTCATTTAAGCATCTTAGTTCAATAGTCTGCAGTTTTACAATACTACATTTAAACTGGATGATACAAGGTGTATTTTAAATTGTGTCAAATATTCTAAGCGCATATTCCCATCAACCAAACACTAAGAAAAATTCATGTAAACATGGGTCTAGAAACTATTAATTTCTAACGTAAGAGGAATTTTACTATTAAATTAATAATCAATCCAATGGAAGAAATAATGTATCCAAACAAGACATAGATCAACTATAACTTTTTATTGATAAGTGGGTTCTGGAGGAAAATAATTACAAGTAATCAATTTTGTTCTAAAATATTTACTCAGATTATTTAGCAATAATGCACGGTTTAGTGCTATTTTTAAGATATTCAATGACCCCTTAGTCATATTCCCTTCTAGTAATTTTTAAATTGGAAAACTATATATTTTATTCTAATCATTTGCTATCAGACCTGTTAGTGAGTAACACATTTTGGGAGCCCGTCTCAGCTTACAGAGGACTAACTGATATTCCACTGGTTCTATTCTGCTTTTGTAAAATTAAGAATGCTTAAAATCAAAGTTATATGATATATTTGGTTCACGCGTAATTGTGTTAATGAAGGCATATATTTATTTAAATGATAAAAAGCGAATATCAATGGGTACGTTGACAAAATGTCGAGATGGTTTATTGGTCGGAGCTCAAATTCTGGCAGGGTATACTGAGGGTGTTCTATCTTCTAAATAGTTTTCTACGCTCTTTATACATAAATGTGGATGCATTACTTCTTCTAAATTATATCTTAATCATCCCTATATAATTAGTATATTTGATTATATTGTTGACGGGCAGTTATATGTGGTGACAAACAATAATAATATGAATAAAACTACTATTGAAAATTGAGGCTATTTACTAGGGATACTTTTTGTTTAGAACCACGTCTTACCACCCGTACTAGCTATACGCATCTCATTTGTTAAATTAAATCATTGAGTTCAGCAGAACTAGGTGTGTGTTAATTTTACTTGACTCCTGTTAGGAATACCCGCTTCGATAATGGAATAATCCAAGGAATTTAAATCAAATTTGCGGCCCATGGGCCGTATGTTGACCAATCCTCTATTCTGCTTGGCCCACTGATATTTTGAAGAACCGATTATACAAATGGTGGATACACCAGTTTATATTATGAAACTTTATTATTTTGGGTATTCTAGGAAGTGAGTTTGCAACGATTAGTGGAATATAAATACGTGAACAGTTGTTTTGTCTTATGGACATGCATTTATCATGAATTACGAAAGTGACTTACGGTATAATACATGAGTTTAGGTCAAAAAAATTCACTCACATCTTTGTTAAAAAAATCTCAAATATCCCGTAAAAATAGGGAGTAGCTCTTAACATTTCATATAATCCTAATTTTCCTTTAATAATAATAATGATTATGTTATTAAAATTAAGATTTTATTGCTAAATATGCTGATAATATTGAATTTTTTGAAATGTAGTCTTCTAAATATTTTCAATTTTCAATGTGGCTCGTATGAGCAAAGGGAGGTTTACACGCCTGGTTTAAGGCGTCAGTCACACTCGTGTTGGGATGGACTGCCGTTGACGGGGATATCGGTTTCGAATCCCACATGGGTTTACTAAGGGTGGTTTTCCCTAAATGGTTTACCACTCTTCCTCCACTCAAATGCGGGTACATATTCTTAAAATAATACCATTATCAAGCGTATTCCGTAAGCGAAATTAAAAAAATATATATGCGTTTAGCCTTAATGGTTAGTGAGACACGGTGAAAAAAAAATTATACAAGGAAATAACAACAGATATTGTAAAGTTAACTAATTTATTATCCTTAGGTAGTTTGGCACGGAAGTGTCGGAACATCTGTTGGATGTGTGTCTCTTGTCAGTCAGACTGAAAGTTTACGGAAAGCTGCAACATTTCAACCCACTTACCACGAATATTTTTGTTTCTCTAAAAAACTAACTTTTTCCGTGGAATTCTCGGCAGCTGTCAAAATACCACAAATCTCGTGTAAGAATTGGAAGAGAGTTGTTTTTCTATACCTCTTGAGATGGGTGGAGAACGCTCCGTCCTTCTGAAACATCGAATTTTACATTGTAAAAATAACGGTGTTTTCATTTTCAGGGTAAATAAATGTGCCTAATTTACATGAAACTGCACCTGTTGCTGAAATTCATAAAATAGTGCCGATAAAGAGAGATACAATAAAAATTAGTTACAAAATATGTGTTCATCAATTTAAATCGTAAGAGATATAATGTTTATAATTATTATATATTTAGTTAAACACATTATAGACATAAATTAAGAGCACTACTAACAAAATAAATAAATTCAAGTTTATTTACAGAAACATTTGTTCCAGTAAATTAAAAAACGACTGATAGATCTGAATTATATAAAAGAAAGTAATATCATTAAACATAAATGGTGTGGTGTACTGCATATACTTTTTCTCTCCTTTATCTAAAAATGAAGTCATGTACTTGAAATTCGTAAGATTTATGAAATGAAACACCCTTTCTCGCGTCCCCTATTCCCCCTTCCCCACCACAAAATACCCTAATAGCTAGTATAATAAGAGCGTAATGGACGATAGATAGGCAACCCGATATCCCTCTAGTATTGCGGGTCAGTTTGTGACGGATCCCCTAGGGGCTAAACTTTCTTTACGAAAGTGTTACGTGAAAATACAACATGTTTCGACTATATTCCAATTCAGATAAAATGTAATTTTGTTGACAGTTATACAAGTTACTAAAATAATGTTAATATATTTATAAGTAAAGTCATGTGATCTGCAGCTGTCACGTTTGATTAATAAAACAAATACGTATTAAATAATACTAGTACCAAATAAATATAAATATTGTCAATGATAACTTAATTTATTTTGTCTCTTTCAAAAAATCTTTTCCACCAAAATAATAATGTTATTACATTTCTAAGGCATAATCAACATCTTATATGGAGACCAAATAATAATAATAATAATAATAATAATAATAATAAATAAAAATACACCACACCCTCTTTTTCCAACTCATTTACGGAATTTGAAACGGTCACAATAAAATTTGTAAGTTTATGATTAAACTATGATGTATTTTTAAGTGAAATATTTATTTACATTTACATAGTTATGTCTAATAGTCGTATTTAATTTATTTGATATAAATTTCTGTAAAGGGAACCAATATTTAAGTTTAAAATACCATTTTTATCTTGGACTTAAAAGCCCAGAAAAAATTAAGGTCCATCATACTTGATTCAGATCCAAAAGATTGAGGCTTAAATATTTCGAATTCCAACAACCACGCAGGGAGTTTTTTTTCCTTATACAATCTCTACTTTACTTCAATAAATGAAGTATTTCTATTCTCTTGTGTTAAACTGTTAATTTTTATAAGAAACAACCTGCACTGATAGGCACATGGAATAAAGCATCTTTATTGACTGGTCTGGGTTTCTGATGACATGAAAGTCAATGTAGGCAGTTTTCTACTCTAAATGGTGTGCCAATCTACTTATACGTGTATACATCTATAAACTCCGCCTTCTGTATCTTTACCCCCTATTAATGAAAATATATGGTCAGACACCTTTTCTAAATCGGTAGCTTGTCTCTCTACTTAGTTAAGGGCCCAAGGTTCGATTCCTGACATGGATGAAAAATGTATTATTGGTATAGTGAGGGTTTCCCCTTTCAGAGTGATGAATTAACGGCCAGGGGCTGGGTGTTGTGCCTCTTCTAGATTTAAGTTAATTTACAAGTCGTGTCCTGATAAAATCAGTCGGTTCAGAAAGTGCACGTTAAATACCCTGAATAAATTAAAATGAAATTTAGATTTACGGGAAAACCAGATGGCTATTAAAATGTGGTGCACTTAACAAAAAAAAAATCGAAGGAACAAAACTAAGTAGATTCAACAATTTTTTATTCCGACTAAATCATACTACTTTTTACAAATTTGAATGTAAGTAGCTTACGGACTGAATTGCATCAAATAATGTTTGAATTACTCCATGTAATGAGTTAATGCACCAAAACTAATTTATTTCGTCTTATTTTAAGAATTTCGCATAGCATGTTCCCTTGAAAGTTATCGTTATCTTATCACCTCCCCCGAAATGATAAGAAACCGATGTTTTGTTAGCAAACAATGGAATCAAGTTGCCAAGAGAAAAAGAGAGCGATGAAAGTCATTCAGGTGAATTATTGTTGTGGATTCTCTTTGGATGTAACTCACGCGAGTAAAAGCAATTGTATTCCTGCTGGTCTTTTTTTTTTTTTTAACTTGGTCAGTTGTAAGGGTGTCAGGAAGAAAGAAGTCGTGGAAAAAAAAGTGTAAAAGGAGACTTTAGGGGTTAAGAGAGTGGGGTAGGGGAGTGGATTAAGCTGGAGGTCTCTGGTCTTGGTGGCAACAACAATGGCTTCGCTTCCAGACCTCAATATTGTTTTCTTTTGTTCCGCGATCGACATATATCGTGTTCTTTTACAGACCGATCGACTTTTGTATGATAGCTTCAAGTTCCTGGAGTTTCCTGATTGGTTATGTATACAAGAACAATATATATATATATACATAGGAATTGTTAGTTTAATGTTCACTTTCTAAACATATGGATTGTATAAATACTTTTTTTAAATATCTAAAGGTGGGGCGGAATGGATCGCGAGCTATTTTCCTTATTTTTTTTCAGTTTTCATAAAAAAATAAAAAAATTCAAACTAAATAGAATATTGCTTTAGTAATTACGGATAGCTTAATTTCTTATAAAAAAATAATATCACAAATTCTTGGATCTTTTTAATAAACACATTCAGTGGCTTATGAATATAAACATTTTTAATTAATATCAAAAGTCTTGATCTATTTCTAAGATGTCCATGTCAGACACATAATTAGGAAATAATAGCTTAATATTTTCCTGAAGTAACTTAAAATGTTCCGAGATAAAAGGTTGAAGTTATTTTTCTTTGACCACTACTTTAACATTAATTGGAAAATGTTCGTTCATACTATTAGTAATTTGGGGTAAAAAAAAGTAAAAAGAGAAGGTAAGAAATACGGAAGACCCACTACTGTCACTCATACTGGCTTCATTTGCGTTCTTACTTGGTAGTTAATCGCGGCGCTCTGAGCTGTTACCGCACAGCAACCTAATTCACCGCCTACCCGCTTCGGTGGCAGCATCGTCTAAGGCGTTACTCTCGCAATAGGCTAGACTGCTGAAGACCGGGAGATTGAGGTTCTATCTCAGTCGGGTGCGCGGGTGGTTTTTCCTAAATGGTTTCCCACGCTCCCTCCACGCATAGGTGGGTGCACTTCCTCTAAAATAAATAAAATAATCGGGAGATCGAGTTTCGAATCCTGGTCATGTCTACTTAGGGTGGTTTTCCCTAAAATGTTTCCAACTCTCCTTCCAAGCAAATGCGGATAGTTTACCTTTAAAACAAATTGAGGGCTTAGTTTTAACTAAATGTTTTCCATTTCTCTCTACACGTAAACTTAGGTAGATTTATTCTTATTTCTACCTCCCACATCCCAACGCTAATTAGCGTAAACATGTAGATAGCCCGGATGGGTAGTAAGGCGTGGTGCACATATAGAACCCACACATATCCGGGACTAGTCTAGGAAATGCTGAAGCTACTTGGCAGTTGAATAATAAACCCTTGTCAGACAGTTCGTTCCCTTCTCCCCTTTTCGAAGAAAACTGCCTGTCTCCCGATCTCGCTGGAGGAATCTCTCCTCCATTCTTCGCGCCGAGAACTCCTAGGGATGTGCACACCCATGAAATGATTAAGACCCCACTCTCAGTGAAACAAACTGCATAAAGACCCGTTCGTTTTATTTAATCTGACAACATCGACAGGGCTGAACGTTCTATCACGACATTTTCTGACCATCTCTGACCTGGGAGGTCACTTTTCGATCACGATCAGCTTAACTTCAAACTCGCATCTGTGAAGCACTTGGAATAAGACGTTATTCTCGTCTCCTAAATGCTATTGGTGACGTAAAGGTCGTGGTTCAAGCTCCGAATGAACGATTTCCTAGCACCTGGCAACTTAGGAGAACTGGTAAAAACAGGTGTTTTATGTTTGTATGGAAAAATACAGAAAAATTTACTCAAATATTTGTAAATTTCCCTTCACGTTTTGAATAGGCCTTTTCATAGGAGAAAAATTGAACTGAATACTATCCACGCTGGTTCGAATAAAGCTCCGCCTTCCCCCCTCCCCCCTCTCAATCTCCCTGAAGTATTGGGCTGTTTAACAGCCGTTTAAGTTTTTCCTATTCTCGTCAAATCGTTTTGTTCCCAACAGTAATGGAATGACTTTATAGTAGTGAAATTAAATTTCAATTTTTAACATTAATCTCTAAAGAATCTGAGGAAAAAAAGGAACTTATTAGTGAAAATCTTGGCAAAATAAAGGTAAACTTTTATTAGGAAAATAGTGGTAACCCTGCAGGTGTCTTTAGCTTATTTTTCCCTTGGTGTTTTCTCACTCTTTTCCCAGGCAAAATGAGGGTAAATTCTTTCTTTGCATATTGACACTGGAGAAATATTTGATTTATTTTGGCCAAAAAATTTCAATCTATAAAAACTGTAAAGTTTCTTGTGCTTACCTCAGCAGAACCTTAAGAGTAGCTCGTATTTCCTTTTGTAAGCATTTTATTTGTCAGCATTCTCAAGAGTCAAGCCATATTCCTCTTAGAACTGTGATTGACTGATAACCATTCAAACAAAAGAACGAGCGAGGTTTGCCTGATGACAAAACAAAAAATTGTGAGATAAATAGGATTTTTTTAGGAACAATTAACAATTAAGTTCAGCAAACTATCTAAATTTAGGTAAATAAATAATGAGGATATATTTTAAGGACTACACAATCATTCTCGTTGTTCAAATATGAGAAACCAAAGTTTGGTGTAACCGAATATATTCTTAGTTGGTGATTAAATCTTAGCCCTTCAAAATAAATATAAATTGAAATATTTCTTTTTATAAAACGGTGAACTAAATGTCTACGTTATTATAATGTTATTCTAGTAATAGTTAGAAAATATCTCCGGCGTCATAACAATATCCTAGTAATTTTTTTTAATCAAAACCTATCTTAAAAGAGCCAATCGTATTTTGTTGCTAAGATGTTACCACTTATAGCATTATAGCACAAATTACTGTAAATACAGTCCATTTTTCATTAAAAGGTCCTTTTACAAACAAATTTATTTTTGCTGCTAAAATTGATATTATCTTACTATTAATTTTGTCTTATTTTATAGGGATTGATGATATATCTCACAAGTTTCAGTTATGGATCACGTGACCTAACGCATGCATACGTGAAAATATATCAATTAACATTTTTTAGCTGTCATATAGGGCCTTTATTATGAAAATCAGATTGTATTAATTATCTTATTTCCACCAAAAACACGTACAACCTAACTTCTTGGTTCTGTTTCACAATTCAATTCGTGGGTCAGCTTCAGCTAACCTCCTACTCAAAAACAAAGCTACTCGACATCCATTATCGATTTTACTAAATACGGTCCTTAGTCCCACCTAACCTCCAACCACACTTATTACTCCTTGATACTGTCATAAGACGCATTTCTCCTTATATTACAGATTTGTCGTCTATATCGGCCAAAATGGTGGTTAGGACTCTCTTGCTTCCAACAAATGCGCCTGTCCCCCCAACAAAACTACTGAATGATTTTCTTATCGATTCTCACCTCTTCTTTACTAATGAAACTTTCGTGTTCTTATTAAGAGGGGGTTTAAGGAACGGGGGGGAGGTAAGAGTTAAATGGTGCGTAGACATGGATTTCTTCAATTCATTCTCGTGCCAAATATCGACTTTAGAAGGGAAGGAAAGGTGCTTTGGGGTGTGGCTAATCGTTTCAGTGCTGGTTCAAATAGAACAACTACACACATTTTAAGACAAACATTCAACTTGTTTTATTTTTACCTTAATTTTTTTTAACAATTTAAAATATCTTGCTATCGAAAAGGGTTTAATAATTAATATCAAGGTTCACAGTTTTTTAATTACTGCGTTTAACACAAGGTCTATTAAGGTGTGAATGTAGGCGACATGAGAAAAGGTAAGTGTTTTTGCAGTTTTTATAGAAATTTTTTTAAAATAGAAATCATTTTTTTTTTCCAGTATAAGCATATAGTTTAATTTTCTTCACATGGTGACATTAACAGGGGTTGAATATCTGTCATGAGCATAGTGGCATGTGATGAAAAACTCTTTAAATTAAAAGTAAGAGTGGTCATTAAATTCTAAGACACCTTTGACAAATATTCAAGAAATGTAGAGGTCACTCTAAACTCTGTTAAACTCTGTTTCTAGTGGAGGAATCATTTTGGCTAAAAAAAATGTGTTTGCTATAAAAACTGCAAGAACACTGACCATTTATTGCGTTCTCTACGCTTCGACCTTAATGGGTAGATTTTATAAGTTAGTATGAGGAAATTTGTTTACAAGAAGTGCACACAAATTAATATGGAAATAGGTTGAAAACAACCTTTGTAATAAATCATATGTAAAAAAATCCACCTACCAATAAAACTAAGATTATAACCTGGATACAACCTTTACATATTCATACGTCAAGCCATGTGATATTAATCTAGTTTTTAATGGATAGTATCAATGATTATAAAGAAACACTCATAATATAGTAACATGTTGTAATAAATGTTGAACGCAAAAAAATTTGTATTGTAAGTCCTTCATACCAAAATCGTTCTAAATCTTAATAAATAGAATGCCACTTGAAATAAATGGATTAGGAAAAAAACTGTTCTGTAAAATCCTTTGATTCCACAACGTGGGGCGATGCGTTTACAAACGTATTGGCATAAAACATTTTATGGGCAGAATTAAACGAATCATTTGTACGCAGCGTCTAGACGCGTTCAGTCAGTCGAATGTATGTCAGTAGACCTCGAGGCGTTCTTTTGTTAAAAACGTGTTCTTTTTCTAACGGGATTTTCACTGATAAACAATTATTGAAAATAGTGCCATGCTTAGGTTGTTTGACGAATAATAAATTAATTTTATTTATTGACTAAGTAGTCAAGATTTAATTATTCTTGTATCAGTGGACACAGGGACTAAACATCAAAGCTACTTTATTTCGAATTGTTTGCGACGTATAGTTTGGAGTTTTAGACGAAAATAAGAATATATTTAATCCATTCAAAACATATTTGCGGGATGAATGGTGACGACACTGTTTCTAGTAACGCTACATCTGTCATTGGATACCGAGTCGAAAATTAACATAAACTGGCTGTGCATTGTAAAACAAATTTGGTAGCTAAAATTCTTCTCTATTTAAAAAGAAGACATAAATATATCTGATTAAGTAAAAGTTTACTGTGATAAATACTAATAAGACACACTTTTCAAATTATTGTTTCATAAAAACATATCCTTTAAGAAATACTCAAAAGTGTAAGTAAATAAAATGAGTAGAACTATTGTTTTTAAAGTAAAAGCATCCAAAAGTGTTTTTTTTTCTAGTTTCTGCTTAATATCTTTGAGTTATTAAAGAGGTTCTTATATTGAAAGCCATCGCACAAATCCACACATTTTTTTTTTACATTTTAATACCGTTAATTTGTTTAGAAGATTATGAATACACAATCCTATCTCTCTTTCCTTAAGTAAAATTTGTAATTTTTTTATTAAAGATTTGTAAATTACTAATATTAAGCACTTTTTTTTTAATTAGATGTGGGTAAAGAATATAAATCAAATTTTAATATTACGTAATGAATGCTGCAATTTATGTTGAAATTTTGCTAGCTTATTTTTTCAGGATAATATAAACAAAGAATCATTGTACCGTACATATTAAATCCAGAAACATAATACTTGATAGGGATTAAACAGTGAACCATGCATTGATTATAGCTATGAAAGTGAATAACATACAATATACAACTAAACATATGAAAATGCATTGATCATTGAATTTATAATACATATCAATACATATTTAAAATTAATTTTATCGTTTATGAATTAAAAATTCATCCGCGAAACAAAATAAAATCTTTTCGTGAAATTTACTACCTAGGTTTTAAATGAAAATTACGGTAAATTTTGCTAATTAACGATATAAATTAACGATAACACTCTATTAAACAAAAATGTTTTCCCAGTCTAAGAAATTAATTAACGCGAACATTTAATATGGGTAGAAGATATTTTAGCACGAACCCAGGGATATATTTAAAGTTAAAAAAAAACAATGCAAATAAATTTATATAAATAGTTTTAACATATTTTAATTGGTTTGTTTAGTATGTACATATGTTTACCATAGTTTTTAATTTGTGTCACCATACCACTTGAATAATAATGAGTTATTATTTCTAGCAAAAAAAAAGTTTATCTGCCTATATACAAATCTTGGTTTCTATGCTGATGAGCACTCAGCAGAAAAGATAAAAACTCGCTATGAAAATTGGGTTTTCGTCGAAAGATACGATTTTTGCTGACATCCTGGACGCATAAACTTTAAAAAGGGGCGTTTATTTGTAAAAATAGGTTAAACAGTTTTATCATAATTTTAACTTTTGCAAACTGGCTTATTAACTTATATATTTATGATATATCTTACACTAACTAGTATGAGTGACATCTTTATTTTGCTTGTATATATTGACATGCCAAAATGTAGGTGTTTGTATTTCAAATTTTTAGAGGCCTATTCGGTTAAGTATGTGATGATAAACGGAGTAGGAAAGTACTATAAGAAAAAGCTGGAAGTTAAGAGAAAAAAAAAAGAATGAGCAAAATATATTTAAGCCTTTTCAAAAGCTAGAAAAATCAAAGGCGAGATTCTTAAAAGAACCTAAAGCTGCAGTGACTCATACAAAACTCAACGGGAGGTCTCCATATATATTTTTCGTTTATTTTTATGTGTTACCTTTGAATAAAAGAACTAGAATAATTTAGTATGCTATTAATATACAATGCATTCTAAGAGTGAATTTCAATAAAGTTGAGAAAAGTTGTTTGAAATGTAAGCCCGACTCAATCCTATTACATAATCCCGGGGCCACTGTGCACAATGGCATCTCCAGCCATCCCCCTACCCCTGATTAACAAGCTTGTCACGTACTGAGCTGAGTTTCAGGTGTGAAGTACGGAGGGAACGGCTTCCAGAATGCACACATTGTGACTGTAACAAGATGGGTTTCGGCCTTCCACACAAATAGGAACCGTGCCTTCACTCGAGTCGAGGATCTAAAGAGGAACCATCGGAAACCGATTAGATTCACCAACAAGCCAGAACCTTTCCAGAAAACCAGATAGATTATCTCTAACCCACATCGATGTGTATGCAAATACATCCTCAAGCCCGTCTACTTTGGTTTACGTGTTATGAGTAGATCTGTGTTTGGTGTTTTCTTGAATTATTTTCCAACCTCTTTTTACGTAAATGTGGGTATATTTCGTATCTATTTCCATCAAACTATTACACGCTCAACTCAGAATATAGCCACACCTTTATTCCAATCTAAATGGGACACCTTGTTTACCGTTCTCTTTTTGGAAGTAATAGACACAGGGGCCATTTGTATTGCCGTTGAGCACGTAAAAATAACTGTAAATTGGGTTCGAACCAATGTATATGTAAACGACCGTGTGTGTAAACTAGGCATTCTACAGAATGCCTAGGATTTCTATATAATTCCTAGGTGTTTTTAGCAAAGTATGTAACAAGTTAGTTTTGCTGCTGTATTTCATACTTTTCCTAGGAAATTTATAGAATAACCAGTCACTATATATTACCGAGAACAATAGCTAACCTAACCTAACCTAACCTAACCTTACCTAATCACCCTATTCTAAAATAATCTAACCTGACCAACCTAAATCCCAGTAATTAGGTGAACCTGCAAGAAAATGGCGCAAGACTTAAATAGAACTGGATAAAAGAATTGATAACATATTACGGGACTTCAAAAAGACAAAGAACTTGAAAATAAGTATGAAATACAAAAGCAAAACTAGTTTGTTTCACACTTTGCCAAAACCACTCAGGCATTATATAGAAAGCCTTGGTAATAATTTTATAGAACCCCTGCGTTTCACACATTGCCGGTGACATGTGCATATTGTATGCCATTTTCTACTTTATATACATAAAAACTAGTATTAATTATAACTTTCACTGGCCTGAATGTCTATGCCCCTTTTTAGTTCCAAATGTAATTTCTTCTTTAACCAGAAGATTTCTCGCATATTAGTGCGATGTGTGTTGATTTGTCACCCCTTTCGAGGAAGAGCGTGTATTAAAACAATCAACTTATTTTAACAGAGTAAGACTACGTTCATGTTTTATCAAAACTTTTCCCTCTAAATCAAAAAATATCTTATTGAATCTACGACTTCTTCAAGAGTATATTATACACAGGGGCGTGGAGAAGTGGGTAGGGGGTGGAGTTTAATACCACTTTATCCTCCCCCCTCCTCCAGACACAATAAATAATATTATTTTATTATTTTTCTATTCCATTGATTTAATTTAGTGTATTTATCGAATATATTTATTACATTGTCTGAGAAAAGAAAACAATCTATACATTCACACGCTGGTTAAATATTTTAGCGATTACTACCATAAGGGTTGTTCCATACTTTACCACTTCAGCACCTTTTTGGCAAAGTGACACGCAATGGTAAAAAATCACCAAAAAAGAGAGTAAATGGTGCATGTTGTGGTGAAGCATAGAATTGTTAGCAGCTTTTGTGACCATTCACTGTATAGTTTGGCTTCTACATTAGGAATTACACCCGTCTCATGTTTTACAGGATTATAATATATTTTTTTAAGTAGTTAAGGTATTCTAATCTCAATAATAATTGAATATTTAATATGATTGGTCGCATTCAGATTATGTTTTTACCAACTTAAAAAAGCATGTCGACAAAAATGTAATTAATTTTTTAAAATTCATATGCAACTCCTCGTAAATGTATCTTATTTACGCCACTGCCCGTATATAATGATACATATTCAGAATATACATACCTTCATTGCTGTCATGCAACATAACCCCACCTATGAACGTCACTTCATACATAAGCCATATATACAAACACACACGCAAGCAACCCGCATTTCTTTCTCCCCTCCCCCCACTACGATCCCTAAAGCTGGCACATAAATCAGAGTCTAATAAGAAGTAAAACATTTTCTGCCGGTCCCCCATCCACCATTCATCTCACCTACATCCAACCCCTTACTAGCCTCTTTTCTTCTCTTGCCATCATGGACGAACAAGGAGTGGAAGGTCCTACCATCAGATTTCAAGTGGGGGAAAAAAAGGTATCTCTGAAATTGTGCACGAGATGTTCTCTTCGGCAGCTTGTTTTCGTAGCTTCGTCTTAGGCTCTCCTTAAGGTGGGGATGTTGGTAACGTAAGAAAAGACCAGTGTTTTTGCAGTTCTTACAAAAAAACTTTTTTTTTTGTAAAAAAAAATTGTTTCAGTAAAAACATAGAATTTAATTTTCTTCACATGATGATACCAACAGTTGTTGAAAATCAGTTATAATCAGACTGGTATTAGATGAGAAACTTTTTAAATGAATAAAAAAAGTTGTCATTTAATTCCAGGAGACCATTGACAAATATATAAGAATAGTGAAGTCAACATATAAATAAATTTAAACTATATGTTTGTAACGAAGCAACACTAATTGGTATACAAACTACATAAACACTTGTATTTTCACACATCCCTTACAAACCCACATTTAAAATAGGATATTTATTCTAGTCCCTCAGTGGAAATAAGTTTTAAAATTCCACCTCACTCTAATATAACGACTATAAACTGTAGTTTAATTTTCATTGAAAGGGCCTTTTTGAACTGATAAACAAAATATTTTTGCTGTTAAACTTGATAACATTTTATTAATGTTAAATTTTTATAGATCTTGATAATATCAGATCACATTACTTGACTCATGACTCTGAACTAGTGAGCTTTCCAGCTGTCAGTCCCTTTGTATAAAAACTTCCCCAGTGAAAAGGTTTTAACAATTTTTTTTAATTTACACCAAAATTGAAAAATAATTATTTTGAAATGAAAAATCTATTAAATTAATCCCTATTTTGGTGCAAATGAAGATTAAAGAAAACCGCACCTAAATATGTTTTCTGGTTCGAGCGTAAAAGTGTATCTTAAGATGGGATGGAAGGGTACTCGAGAAAAGGCCAGTGTTTTTGCAGTTTTTATGGCAATACTTTTTTGGCTGAAATAAAGAAAATATTGGTCCAGTACAAACATAGAGTTTAATTTTATTCACATGGTGATATCAACAGTTGTTGAATATTTGTCATGGGCATAGCAGCATTAGATGATAAAACTTTTAAAATGAAGAGAAAGAATTGTCATTAAATTCCAAGACACCCTTGACAGAAAGAAATTTTTGAGCTCACCATGTAAATTAAATTAAATTCTATGTTTGCACTGGAGCAATATTTGATTTATTTTGGCAAAAAAAAGTCTTGCCATAAAAATTGCGAAAACACTGTCTTTTTCTTGCATCCCATTACATACCACCTTAAATCAATTCCAGGCGGTTGGGCTGTTAAGACATTACTGTACATATAGTAATGGCAGCCGCCAACCTCGTGGTATAGTGGCTGCAGACCTAGAGGTCCCGGGTTCGATTCCCGACTGGTACCGGGCAACTTTTCTCGAAAAGGGAATAATTCCAATGGTCACATGGGTTCAGATGATTAGTTTAAGTTAGGTTAAAATCTTCATTGGCTTATACCTCGTCATATTCACTATCATTATCCTTTCTGGTTAATATTTCCTCGAACTGAGCTACAGATCGATGTAGCCCAGACACACCATTATTATTATCCATTCCATTAATGACAATATATCAGTCTTATATTATATTGTATGTAAATTCCATACAGATAGTACTTAAAATTAAAATTGATACAATACACATATACATGAGATTCGAATCCAGAAACTGTTGGTCTAGCACTCCTTAAAATAAGTGAGGTCTGATCCAGTGTACAGAAATATCTTGGGTAGCATAGTTAATAATTGATAGAGTATTTAAGTACCAAGTAAAAAATAAAAAAAATTGTATGATGTCCTATACACATGTGTAATTTCCAAACATATACTATTTGAATCAGCCGCTTCGGTAGCCGCATGATCTAAGGAAGGCGTCATTTTCGCAGTAGTCTAGACTGCCGATGACGGGGAGATCGCACTTATATGCGGGTTTTTGCATTGAGGTTTTTTTTCATAAAATGTTTTTACACTCTCCCTCCTTACAAATGCAGGTACACTTCAATTGAATTCAATATCACTAATCCCTAACACATTAGAGTAAATTATTACAGAAGAGAACAACCAAACGGGTACTAAAATGCGGTGCTAAAATTGAATCGTGTTTATTACTTCCAAGAAAATCTTAACCTTTGATTTTTGAAAAGAGGTTTGGCGTTTGGAGATGAGAGGCATAGGTTAACTATGGTTTTGATCAGGTAAGCTTAATTACATTGGATTTATATTTTAATGATCTAGGATGTGATAGAAAATACCGACAAGAGTAATTTGTTATTTAAGTGCTAACCTGTCTGGCTTTGAACCAGTAAGGGTGGGTTTGAAACCCGGCATTGTGCGTTGGGAGCGGGATTTTATACAATTTTTTAAACTACTTTCAACTCTCGAACATTTGCTTCGTAATTATTACTTTTTAATCTATATTCATGTATTGGTTAGTGTAAATTTGAGATAATTAGGTGTTAGACATGCCTTACCGCCTGAATAGTGAAGTGAACTGTGACCTTGGAGGGCTGTGGTTCAATCCCTTGTTGGTGCATAGTTTTTTTCACACAGTGTGGTTTTGTAATATTCTCGCTTCCCTACCAACTTCATGAAAAAGTAAATTAGAAATAATAAAAATAAATACGGGTGCTGGGAATATTCAGTTGGAGAACGAGTTTGCCTCCCTCCCTCTCTCTCTCTCTCTCTCTCTCTCTCTCTCTCTCTCTCTCAGGCAGGACCACCAGGTATTGATAGGGGATGAATAAATTTAGATTAATTTAGAAAAATTATAGACTAATATTGATTCATCAATGTTGTTGAAATACGAAGGAAAAAACAAACAATTTTGACTAAGGTTAAAAGTTGTTATTAGAATTAAACTTAAAATAATGTTCTGAAGGCTTAGTACATTAAAAAAAATCCAAAACATGAGCTGCACTGAATAATCACAAAATCTAGCAAATTATACTCTTTACAAACATTATTGGTTATTTCCTCGAAAACCCGTTTCATTGGCCGAATGGTCTAAGGCACCACTCTCGGGGCTGGCTTCCCGATGATGGGAAAATGGGGTTTGAATCCCGGTCAGGTCTATTGAGGGTGGTTTTTCCAAATTTATTTCCTACTCTCCTTCCAAGAAATTACGAGCACGATTATTTCCTCAATCCCCTCCCCTTATTAGAGTAATCGTAATTCATGCTTATAGCCACAACCGGTAGTAAAACGCGGTGATTGAAAAAAATCTTTTAAGTCTTGCTTTTTTGTTAAATACAATAAATCAGAATCCTCTCACCCAATTCATTGATGGACTGGATTTCTAGCCAAGGTAAATATAATGATTATTATTTATTTCTCCTGCCTTCTAACCTTGAAGTTCCTTCCAAGATAGTGACAAAAAGGCTTGGAGCCTATTTTTTTTTACCATGTTTGGCAATAAGTAGCCTTAATTTGTTGCTAGGAAACAATATATTTAATTTATAAGTTGTACATTCTTGTCCTTTAAAAAGAACGCCGTCTTGAAGTTCCTTTATCAATGGTTAACAATCCTAATCTTACGTTCTTAACATAGAGGAAGTCTTGGGATTGATAAATATAATTTTATTTGCGTTTGTTAAGTGCACTGATCAAAATTGTAATCAATTTTAAATAAAAATGAAATAGTCTTAAAAATAACTCTTTATAACATAAACATATACATATATGAATTAAAATAAATCGGAGGTTTTTAAATTAATATAAGCCATCTTCGCAAGGCCGCCATTTATGGTAAATCTTGATAGTCCTCAAAGATCGATTATGACATCGATATTAATGTAAGCTGGACGGTTGACTCTCTGCCACCAACTGTCATTCAATCGCCATGTTATGATGGCCGCTTGAACTCACAATTTTATAGGAGAGTATTAGCACCATATTTAAAGTAAATAATTTTTTACTAATTTTAGTTAGTAGTAAGTAGTTTTTATAGGCTTATACATATTATGAAAGAGTTTTTTCTTGAATTATATTAAAGCTAGTAAATTCTCGCGTAATAGTTAAGACGGCTTATTTGTATTTCTGCTTACCACCCTAATAATTCATCATTAAAAGATTAAATAAATTATAGTTACAATAATTAAATCTAATTACGAAGGAAGGAGAAGTATTGTTAAAGTTTATCATCTTAACATCAAGAGAATTTGGGAGAATTTTATTTAAAATGTACATTTATAATCTTATTTCTTATGTAGAGTAATTTATACTTTCTATACCAGGAAAATATAAGTATTAGGCATATAACTTAGAAAAACTCCGTTTAATTATGTTCCCAATTCCAAAAAAATACATCTCAGTACACCCAGTTGGGATTCAAACCCCAGCCTCTCCAAAACCAGAAAAACGGACTAGATGAGACCTGCGCCACTGCCCGCGTGCCCACTGGTACAGGAACATAAATATCGAATGATATATGAGATATATAATACGTCAGCGAATAAACTGATTAATGGTGGTTCTTTCTGTCCTTAAATAACAGGGGCAGGTCATTTATTACCATGGTTGAGAGCGTCAAGGAATTCATCTTTGAACTCCACCCATCAAACGAGAGCTTCTGGTTCGAATCCAAAATCGTAATGGAGTTTATTCTTCCAGTCGCTGGAAATTAAAAGGACGATAAGTGGTTTCTAGTTCATTTCGAGTGCGTCTCAGGTGTTAATAACCCCACTTGCTTTTAAAAACACGAATGTTAAATATAGCCAGTGACACTTCCTATAAAAGCTGTACCATGTCTTTACTTACAAGTCTGGAAACATCGACGTGAGTAGTTTACAGAATAGAACACGCATTTTGAATGAAAAAGGTTTGTTCGTTCGGTTCCTTCCCCCTTTTTTCCCCTTCTTCTTTTTTATATATATATTTTCCTTACCCCCATCCAGTCGTCTGAAAAGATGAGAGACTAACAATGCTCTACTTTGTGTTCCGGATATACAGCTTCCACCGAATGTGGACCCGGAGCTCATAACATCTCCAGTCAAAACTAAAACAACAGTTTAGCCTCTTTGGCTGACTCTTTACTAACAAGATTCATTTTATATTAGTCCGTGTAGCCCTGACGAGACCAGAGCAGTCTTCAGATACGATTTTATTGCTCCGGAAATAGACAAGCAACACCAAACAGATCCCTTGTGGAATATTTTGGAATCAATTTCTCTTGGTTCCGTGAAAAAGTTTTGAATGTGCACAAACTGCAAAGCTGGTTAAATTTATTCGATTGTTAAAGACATAATCTCAACTATATTATTATTATTATTATTATTATTATTTAGCACCGCGTCTTACTACCCGTTCGGGTTATACGCTTAAGTACTAATTACGCTAATAGATTAGGAATTGGGAAGGTTGAATAGAGGAAGTGAACCCGCATTTGCGTGGAGGGAGAGTGGAAAACCATTTAGGAAAAACCACCCCCAGTTCACCCGACTGAGATTCGAACCTCGATCTCCCCGTCCTCGGCAGTCGGGCTCAACACGACTAGCACGTTAGCCTACTACGCCACCGAGGCGGGTCTCAACTATAAAAAGCGTACAATTAATTATACATGACCATAGAATCTTGGGAGATCGATGATCTTTAGGATAGGGTATTTAATGCCACAAACAGTATCATACTCGTAAATTTGAAAAAAAAAAAAATTATACCTGGTACCAAATTCAATTCCCTTGTCCAGGTGAAATTTTTCAAATCCACGAACATAATATTTACTCTTAACCATATAATATTGAGTGTAAAAAATACAAGTGTTGAATTTTAAAGAATTGTTTTATTTAGTTCTTTTAGGAAAATATCGGCAAAAATAAATCAAAGCTCATAAAATTAGACACAAAACTGGTTGATTCACAGATCCTTGGTTTTTAAATGGGTCATTATAATGGTTTTTTGTTGATTATTTTCTCCGTGTCTTAAAACCATTCCTGTTCTATCAGAATTTTTTTAAGCCACCACGTCCTACTACCTGTTCAGAGTTAGGGATGAGAAAGTTTGAACTTAAAGGAAGTGTATCCACATTTGAGTGTAGGGATCGTGGAAAACAATTTTGAGGGAAAAACCACAGTACACCCGACTCTGATTCGAACCCTGATCTCCATGTCATAGGTAGTCTAATCTAAAACGAAAGGGGCGCCTCAGATCATGTGGCCACCGAAGCAGGTCTATCCGTATTTTATTGCACAATTGGGGCCAAATATAAGGAATGTAAAATTGAGAATAAATTACCCGAATTGGCGGTAATAGAACGTGTGAAACGATAAAGGAAAAACTACACTTATCTCACCCTGCTGTAATTAGAACCTCGGCCTTCCATGAATGGTAAATGAGACTTGACTCGCTTGATGGTTGGTCCGTGAGCCCGCCATCTCATAATAGATAGCAGATAGCCTATATTTAGGGTTCGAGAGATTTTTACAGTAAAACTATTAACACTAAATCAATACCTAAAGTTTAAGTACAATGGATTCCTTTTATTTAGGGCACTGGTTAATCGGGTCAGCCGTTTTTTTGGGACAACATTTGAAAAACAGAAACAAAGTAAGTATCTAGCCTTAATTTTTCTCACTTATTTGGGCCATCTTGCCGCTTAATTGGGGTATTGAAGGTCGTAATTGAACATAAAACTATGTGTAGATGGCACGCACGCTCGAAACATAGATATCATAAAGCGAGTGACTAACCAGAGTACCCAAGGAAATATATCGCTGAATTGATATTCTATTGTATGCAGAAAGACAATGAAGGCCGTCCTATATCAGAATTAGATACATTTGCTGACTTTGGTCAGTTACAGTCCATGAAGAGAAAACTTTAGGGTAAACTTAATACATTTCTTTAAATTAATCCTATTAACATAGTCCTCTTAACATAGTCATTATTTTGACTCAATTTTTATTTTACATACGTTTACTGTAATGTTTATTTGCTTTTATATTTAGTTGTTTTTAAATAATTGTTAGTACCAATATAAATTAAATACAATTTGTTTTCTTTAGATGATAGATGATTGATGCCACACTCCTTTTATTTTTTTCATCTTTTTCTCTGTTAGAATGTGTCAGCGCATTGGTAAAAATTTAGCTTAATATGGGCACCCACTTAGTTGGGCTCAAGTGAATTAGCTGAAATGTCCCAAAAAACAGGAATACTAAGATGTGATCTCTTACCAATTATTCTAGTCTGTCTTACATTGTAGTCAAGTCCAGAAATTTCCCCGATAGCACACACAAAACTTTTGACCCCTCACTTCCACGAAACTGTTTCCCAGTTATTCTTCGTCGTCACCTGTCGTTAACCCCTTCGTGTTTGAGACCTGAGCTCAGATTTATAGCAGTGTCAAATGTTTCATATGAACATCAACATGATGATGCCAGTGAATATTAATTGCTGTTAAAACCTTTCAAATCCCTACTTTATACGATGTAGAGACATGCATGATTACCAATTAAGAGAGATGGCCCCTCTTCTCGGCTCACTATGAATGTAGACAAGGACATGAGGAGTAATCTTTCACTGTCAGTCCTTTAACTAGCGGTGTGATGATATCGTAGTGAATAGGTCATTAAACCATCTGGTGCGCAGACGTGAATACTCCTTTAGTGAGGCAAGCTCTTGATAACGAACCTTGGGTCTTCTTTGACCTTGTTGACCTTGAGCAAACTCATGTTTGCTGTCTGCACGGTTGAGGTTGAAATTCATATTTGACGTTACATAAAGTAAGTTCATGTTAAGTTAGTAGAAACTATGTACATTTTAAAACGTATTAAATATATCTAAGAAAAGGAAACCAGCAACAGAATACATTTATAGGTTAAACAAATATATATATATATATATATATATATATATATATATATATATATATATATATATNATATATATATATATATAAACATTGGTTTTTGGCCATTTTAACTGACTTCGAAACCCGTATGTTTTTTGTATATATGTTCAAGCATAACTTTTTAGCAGATACACCGATTTCTGTGATTCCTTTTTTATTTTGTAGAGAAAGTTCCTCTGGTGGTTTATTATAAGTGTATTTTAAATAATTTAATTGGAAGGTAGAAAAAAATAATTAAATGAAAAAATTACGTCATCTACATAAACGACATGAGATTTTTTCCCCCCTCAGAGTGTGATGATATAAAGCCTGATGTCAGTCCGAAGATTGATGTCATGCCGATATTTGAATATTCTAATCATGTGAAACGTCATAAAAATTTCGTTGTATGTATTATCGAAGCCAAATTGTGTGTGCGTAAAGTTCACTGCTGCTGTGGGAATAAAACTTTGTTACATATTGTACAATGTACAGGGTAGGCTACACTACAGACTCGCTTGATAATCCCTCATGTATTAAAATTAGGCGATGAGAACGTTGATCGGCAGTCTCAATATTGATTGACGCTTGTGAATCAATTAGATGTTCTGTGATCGTTACTTAGCGGTCTAATTTGATAGACACTCGTGAATCAAAGATGTGCTGTGATCGTTGCTTAGCGGTCTTATTTGATAGACGCTCGTGAATTAAAGATGTTCTGTGATCGTTGCTTAGAGGTATCATTTGATAGACGCTCGTGAATCAAAGATGTGCTGTGATCGTTGCTTAGCGGTCTTATTTGATAGACGCTCGTGAATCAATGAGATGTGCTGTGATCGTTGCTCAGCCGTCTCATTTAATATACGCTCGTGTATTAAATTGACTCGTTCTTTTTTGTGCGTCATCTTCCTAGCTAACCTGGAGTTAATATATTACCGCATTCCAGATAGCCTTAGCTCACGAGCTTGGTATGCGTATCTTTAAGTCCTTTCTCTCCATTCCTTTTTTTTAAATCGATACGCAAGTTTCTCTCGTATTGCGTTTTTTTCAAATGACTTTTTCTTCATAAGTGCACTGCTTATTGAAGGCCTACATATATTTTTTGAAAATCAACAATTTTTCTAAAAAAATCAAACAGATCTTTAAAAAATGCGCTAAAAAGAGTAAAATAATACTTTTTAAAATCTTCTTGAAATTTTCACTTTTTACAATCAGAGCTAAATTAATAACTGAAACAAATAATTACCTGCAACTTAATTACTGACTAACTACTGTAACTTGAACAACTATTGGAATCAATAAAAGATTAAAATATAAACATAAAAATGGACAACAGGATCATGACCATTCCTATTGTTGACAAGCTTCTTCCTGAGAAAAACACTCGCTGTTGTTACTTTCATTTTGCAGTCCCTGAGTTGTAATTGACAAAAATAAGCCCATTATTCAGGCTTGTGTGGATCTACTATAGTTTTTATAGGGTTTATAAGTTGTAGGTAATTGTTTTCTTTGGTTAATAACTTGGCGCCAACTTCAAAAATTGAAAATTTAAAGATTATAGAAAGTAATTTTTTTTTACTTTCCAGCGCGTTTTTGGAAAAAATATTTTCTATACATTATGTACCATAATACATTATTTTTATCAAATATTTAAGAATGCTGACTATTTGAAGGGGAATAACCTTACATTGTGGTACATATCATAGGAATGGCAATTATTAAGCTTCAAAACTAATATAAAGTTCCTAAATTTCTTCTTAGAAATTTTGGTACCTAGTGATTTTTTTAAATAATCTTATTTAATATTGGAAGTCTAGCTCTACAGTAAAATCCCGATAGTAAAGGGATATGTTGACAGTTAAGAAACTAAAACTATTTTTAAATATGTATACGTAAAGTCGTGTAAAATTAACTTGTTTCTCCTGATGGTTAATATAAAATACTTATTAAGGATATTAATAATATAGGATTATTTTAATTATATAAATATTGACAGAACAAATATGTTTTTTGATATAATGTTCAGTCCACGAGAATCTTTCTGAATGTTTCAAATCATTTACTTTGACCTAAAAACTGTGACATTTCGCGTTTAACATCATTGAAAATAATATAATTATATATTTTCATAATCTAAAAATTACAAAAATTAATACATAAGGTTTATTGGAACATAATGATAGCTTAACTTGACTTTGGTATGTAGGGTCTACTATATTTTGAAATAACAAACCACTTGTTAAATAATGAAGGACTTCTACACCTCGTCTCAGCAGATATTTCTTACTCCAAATTGCAAAAACCAAATGATACAAATACATAAAATTATGTTATTGTTGTGAGAATAGATGCTTTTTGACATATTTAGTTCCATTATTTGGTAACAGGAGCAGGCAAAGACATGCAATTTAAGATCATCCCATAAAATACAGGATGAATCTGTCATATCAATTGGGTTCATTTGTTGCGTCTTCAAGAGTAAGTGTGAGATATCTAAATAAAGTTTAAAAAAAACTGAATAAGGATTTGAAACCTGTCCATAAGATGTTACGTGCTGACTTCTCAACTATGAATTTTCTCTGAATAAATGTGTCATTCAATTATATAGACACCCAAGCGTTCTGATGTAATAAAGTCGTAAGACTAATAAAACTAGTGATATAGTCAATTGTTCTCACTGTCTTTTTTATAAACATGGAGGCTAATTTTTTCAAGATCTACAAATCAAAATACCTAGATTCAGGAACCACTGAATTTTGCTAATAAGGCAGATACACACGTGAATATAATTCTACTTTAGACATCCCCGGGAATTAAATCAATCCTCTCCGCCCACTAAGGAGGCGGCCAGACTGAGCGCGCGAGCGACTAAAATATAAAATAGAACACATGGGTTGTAATGAGAGGTGGCCAGACTGGAGCGCGCACGCTTGAAAGATAGAACTGGTTCTATTTTTCAATCGCGCACGCTCGACCCGGTACAGTCTAGTTTACAGGCGCTAGGCAATATTATTATATGTTGGTTCATCGAGTGCTAGGAAAACTTCTCATTTTGACATTTTTATTACTTTTTTATTACTATCGATAGGTTTAGCACACTTTCTGGAAATTGAAAAATGACACCTGGACACGGGAATCAAACCCGGTACCTTTGGCTTAGTACGTCAATGCTCTAAATACTGAGCTATCCAGGATTCGTCCCGTGCCCAGGGTCATTCTTCACTCATATTTTAAAGCAGAGCCTATGATGGAGTGCGGAAATCGTCAGCTACAAGTATGTGATTATATTAATATCACGAGCTATCTATCAGATAACGCAGCCATCTTCGACTCGGTAGTTGGCTTATTGCTGCCATTTGTACAATTATTATAATTGTACGGGATTTCATACTAAGAATTAAATAGCCAAAGCTATTATTTATGCTTTTAGTGAGGATTACTCCATCTAGATATCATATTCTGAAAAGTGAAAAATGGCACCTGGGTAGCTCAGTGGTAAGAGCCTTGGCGTACAAAGCCAAAGGTCCGGGGTTCGATTCCCGTGTCCAGGTGTCATTTTTCAATTTTCAGAATATGATAGCTAGATGGAGTAATCCTCACTAAAAGCATAAATAATAGCTTTGACTATTTATTATTAGTATTATTATTATTATTATTAGCACCGCGTCTTCCTACCCGTTTGGGTTATACGTACTTACGCTAATTTGCAATGGTAGGGTGATTGCGAGATGAAATGAAGGACCTACAGTTTAACGTGGAATCCGAACCTCGGTGGAGGGCTGGCATTCCTCACATTCACAAGTTGTTATTAATACACGTCTTGTCAGAGGTGAAGGAAGGGTTTGGCAATCAGATAAATCTGTGCCGGGACCGAGGATTGAACCCCGAACCCTCAGCAAAGAGGTCAGACTCCTTACCCCTAGACCACCAGGTCACCGTTTGACTATTAAATTCTTATTATTAGCACACTTGCTATTAACGGCCTAATTTAATTGCTAAGATCATAAACCATGTATATATTTATATATATAAAACTGATATGTTAAAATATTTCAATATTATCAAAGTAGGCCTTTACAAATAAGAATCACTATTAGCGTGGAGAGAGGAGGAGAAAACCACAACAATAAATCACTTGTTAAAACCACCCTCAGTTCACTCAGCCAAGATTCGGAGCCTCCTCGTCAACAAAAAATAACGAGAGGTATCAGCTAATCACGCGCTCGCTCGCTCGCTCGCGCGCTCGCCAGTGTGGCCACCCAGTCGCATACGCGCTCGCACGCTTGTCAGTCTGGCCGAACCCTAAGCCATAGAGTTATGCGGTATGTAGGTCGGAAGAAGAAATCTGTCTGTTGTATAAAGCTGTTGATGCCCTTCTCTGTGAGCATTATGGTCCCACCAAGACTTAGAGAAGTGAAGTACGCCGTCAAGTGGGCAACACTACAAGCTATTAGACGCAGCTTAGCATCCCACCGGCAGGGTCTGTTCGCCCGCATCACGGCCGACCCTCGACAAAATGAGCACCGTCAACACTTTTTTACAACGATTACACTCCTGTTCTATACAACATGGTGCAGTGTGTGTGTGTGAAACTTACTAAGAACCTCGTCCATTCCTGGCAGTGATTAAATTATCTACCCAATGGTGACGTCATCATTGTATTTCACACTGGTGGTCACACTATCTAAAGCAGGGGTACCCAAACTATTTTTAACTGAAAAAGCCCTTGCAAACACACACACAAAAAAAAAGCACACGATGGAGCCCTCATAAAATATTTACACTAATATTATGAACTTTATATAACGACAGTTAAATTTTACACGTGTAAAAGCTTATAACAAACTAACAAAATCACATGTTGACCCACCTCGGTGGCGTAGCTAGCTAACACGCTGTTTTGTTTTATGCTAGCCCGCCAAGGGTGGGGAGATTGAGGTTTGAATCTCAGTCGGGGGAACTGGGGGTGGTTTTATCTAAACGGTTTTCCAATCTCCCTCCACGCATATGCAGGCTCACTTCCTCTAAATTCAACCTTACCAATTCATAGCCCATTAGCTTAATTACATCTTAAGCTTATAACCTGAACGGGTAGTAAGACGTGGTGCTAAAAATAAATCACATGTTCTGGCTGCGCCTTTGACAAATAGTTTGAATTTAGATTTTTTTTAATGTTGGTAATCTTAATAACTGATCCTTTATTGTGTGATGACAAGATGCTTTATTGTTTAAAAACAAAAAAATAATAATCTAAAATAACCTCATGGAGCCTGAGATAACTATAGGGGTGGAGCCCGGTTCGAACCAACGTTGCTCTAAAAAAAAAAAGACTGGCCAAACTCGTGGGCCTCATGTGAGCCTGATCCATGATTCTGTGAGGCTCGTGGAACTTTTTATGGATCAACATTATAGTGCGGCCCAAAACATCTTCTTATAAACTTTTATTTATTTGAGTTATTTAACATTCATTTTCTGAAATAACTGATTATATCAGCAAACTTGAATTTATAATAACGAAAGTGAAAGGGCCTAACAATTTGCAGGGAAAGGTATTTTCACACACCTTCCGGGGTTCTTTTACATGCCACAATTGAGACGGGACTACGGCTTTACTTCTCTCCCAATGGAAGTTGTGCAACGGATTTATATATATATATATATATATTATCATTTAGAACCTCATCTAACTACCCGTTTGGGTTATACGCTTGAGTACTAATTACTTTAATGGGTTAGAAATTGGAAAGGTTGAATTTAAAGGAAGCGAACCCCCATTTACGTGGAAGTAGAGTGCAAAGAAATTAGGAGAAACTATCCCCAGTTCACCTGACAAAGATTCAAACTTCAATCTCCCCGTTCTCAGCAGTCTAGCTCAACACGTAACAAGCGCGTTAGCTAACTACTTCACCGATGCTGGTGGATTTTTATCGCTCGAGAACAATCCGTTGACTCCATCTGAGTTCGAGCCCACGAACATCAGGTCCTGAGGTAAGCACTTTAAGTTAACACCAAGACCACCGATGTTGACCTTATTAGAAACGTTATAGAAATACACAGTTCGGAATATGACATTTGGAATTATGTAATTATTTGGGGAAATAGGTAGGCCTAAGTGAAGTTTTTCTATTTAATTTTCTTTTATTTGATATATTGAACGTGCAACTTCTGAACCAACTGATTATATCAGCACGCGACTTATATACTAATTTAATCTAGAACAGACACAACATATATACCCCGGCCAGGAATAGAACCCGGAGCCCTTAGCTCAGTAGACAGATACGTTACCAGACTGAGTTAAGGTATCGGAGGAAAGTGAAGTTATTGTGCCTAGTTTTTACTCTTTACTCGCATGAGATAGATTTCCAAAAATGATTAAATTTCCGAAACAAATAATATGTACATTTGCTGTGAACAATTAGTTATTTTCTCCTATGAAAAGTAATAAAATGTACTTAGTGATCCCGATTTACGGACACGCATTTGCCATAGATGATTAAAGTGACCTCATCAAAACATTTTAAGTCTGAACACCTACAACCTTACTGAAAAAAAAAAGCTTCAAATTTCTACGGAGGAAAAAATAGTATTCTTAAAATATTATTAGGTATTAAGTTGTTTTAATAACAGGGATTTTTGAATTGAGGATTTTTACAAAAAGATGGTGACCATTTTTGAATTCTCATAAATTCAGACCTCTCGGTATTTTATATTTGAAGTGTAGCTCTTTTGATAAAATAAGTTTGACACTCATGCTCTAACGTGTCCAACGTACCACGTGACTAGACTATATTAGTGGTGACTGAGAGATTTAGGTTAAAAAGTAAATAACTAGGCACTGGGGATGAGTTGGTAAAATTAAGCGTGCTGTCCTAAGTTTAGTCAAATCATAAGATGTGTGTTTAGAAACTTCATGTTAGCGAGGTTTTTGCCTACTTGGAGATTTCAAAGCTAAACAGAGGGAATAAAATGAGCAGTTCAGCTGGTGAGGCCTCTTGTTTATATACTGTTAGCCCTTCTCATCTTTCTCTGACGTGTTTACACAGTCATTTTAATATTTACACCATGAAAAATTTGAATTGCTTTTTCAAAATAAACATTTTCTTGGTTCCTATTCTAGATGTACGTATGTTACCATATACTTTTTATTTTACATCCTGGTAGGAAGATCCCCACAGGCCATTTATGTGACCTAGCCAAAGAATAAGTTGTAGAGGATTTATAAAAAATAAGTTTACAAAAAAACTACTTTAAGATAAAAAATATTAGTTTTGTAACAATGTGAAACTATATTTATAATTATTTAAGAATCAGTTTCAGTTTCCACGTTATATATATTTAAACTTATCGAATAGAACATAAATTATTTACCATGGGTGTATGTGTGAGCAGTGATATTACCTATTATTGTTTTTTGAAACTACATTTATATTGAAATTGGAAACACTTGCTTTTAAACCACGGGAATGACCTTTTTTTTTTATAGACCTATTATGTAAACCAAGTCCTATAAAAGTGCCACATAGTGTTTGAAGTACGTTATCTAACATTCTTTTCCACCAAAATATTTCTAACCTGTGTTTTCTATCATAAATAAAAATGAGACATCTGTTATGAAAACGAGCTGGTTCGAGCACGTCATGAGGTGAACCTAGGAGATATTTCATATTTTAATTTTTATTGAAACAAAATGAGATAAAATAAATCACGACTCTAGTGATGTAATTTAAAGTTAGTAAGATAACGCTATACAGATTATGTTTTTTTTTTTCCTCCTTCAAAATGTACTATCAATCTTCTAAAGTCTATGTCATCAATTCATCGACATTTTTACCCTTTTATACCCGTCTCTCTTTCTAAACATCCTGAAACTTTTCCAATTCCTTTTGATTTCCTCCCCTTTACTTTCCTCTTGCATCTCTGATCCTTCTTCCACCCCCCTCGACTCTTGTCAATCCAACTAACTAAAACTCCCTAGCTCACCAAACGTACCCCTCTCTTCCTTTTTTCCCCCCTCCATCCCTTCTTCACCCTACCTTCTTAACGTCTTCATCTCTATCGGCAGGAGACCCCATTACAAGATGGAGAAGAATCGGAAACTGATTTCAAGTTGATTTTTAACTGACCTCTGTGAGTGGTTGAGTGAGCATTTCAACTGTACAAGGTCTGGCTAAAAATAGATAGGGGAAGGATTTTCTTCGGAAGGAGGAAATAGACTGAAAACTGTCCGAGTTAATCTCGCAAATTAATTTTCTCTTCTGCCAACTAGACAGTTTCAAACATAGTGGGATTTTTTCTCCTAACTTGTCTTAATACCTATATGGGCTATCCGCATTAAATTGCACTAATAAGCTAAGCATGTGTAAGGTAGAATTTAGAGGAAATGCACCTATACTATTCTGTATGGGGGGAGGGGTGGAGGGGAGAAACATGTAGGAAAATATATTAATATTCCTCGAGAAGACACACGCTTCATTGCATTACATATTCTTCTTGTCATCTCTATTAAATACCTTTCCTTTTCAAGCTAATAATATCAGTTCCATAGCTTTCTGCAAATTAATTTTAACTAAAGCATGAATAATTTAACTGTAAATCATTTTTTTATAACGTAGACCATTTCTGCTATTTATTTTTACAATATTCTGCCTTATTTTATATTTAAATGTAAACAATAATTTGTTACATTAATAACGATATATACTAAAAAAAAATTCCTAGACTTATCGAGTTTTATGGAATTTATCTGTACTTTACACAAACGGTCAAGCTAGTTATTAAAAACGTTTTATTTCAACTAGCAAGCCAAAATATATTAGATAAATATTTTTTTATTAATCTTATATATATATTTTTAACAAACAGACTCAATCGTATGCCTTCAGATACTCCGAGTATATAGTTAGTTTTAGTAGTAAAAAAATCCAAGTGAATTAATAATTACATACAAACACAAAACAGCCTCGGTGGTGTAGTTAGCTAACGCTCTAATTTCGTGGTGAGCTAGACTGCCAAGGACGGAGAGATTGAGGTTCGAATCTCGCTCGGGTGAACTGGGGGTGGTTTTTCCTTAATAGTTTTCCACTCTCCTTTCACGCAAATGTGGGTCCACTTCCTCTACATTCAACCTTTTCAATCCCTAACCCATTAGTGAAATTTGTACCTAAGCGTACAAACCGAACGGGTAGTAAGATGCGGTGCTTAATAATAAAATACAAACACAAGTTCAGGTTTAATGTAAACATTTTTTATTTTTTCCGCCACGCCTCCCAAACCCTCTGGGCCATACACACTTTAAATACGCCAGTAGGGTAGGAATAAGTAATGCAGAAGCTAGAATAAATGCACCCGCATTAGTGTAGAGGACTATTGAAATACCGTTTAGGGGAAATACAGTAAAAACTTTGTACACTTGGCTTGGATTCTAAGTTACATTGCCAGGAAACTAAATAAAACAATTCTAAGATTTGGGGTGACCTGGTGGTCTAGGGGTAAGGTGTCAGACCTCTGTGCAGGGAGTCCGGGGTTCAATCTTAGGTCCTGGCACAGATTTATCTGATTGCCAAACCTTTCCTACACCTCTAACAAGACGTGTATTAATCACAACTTGTGAATGTGAGGAATGCCAGGCCTCCACCGTGGTTCGGATTCCACGTTAAACTGTAGGTCCTTCATTTCATCTCACAATCACCCTACCATTGCACGTTAGCGTAAGTGCGTATAACCCGAACGGGTAGTAAGACGCGGGGCTAATAATAATAATAATAATAATAATAATAATAATAATAATAATAATAATAATAAT
>CABFWO010000757.1:228006-241768 GCA_902155825.1 Timema genevievae
TATTATTATTATTATTATTATTAGCACCGCGTCTTACTACCCGTTCAGGTTATACACACTTACGCTAATGTGTAATGGTAGGGTGATTGTGAGATGAAATGGAGGACCTACAGTTTAACTAGGAATCCGAACCACGGTGGAGGCCTGGCATTCCTCACATTCACAAGTTGTGATTAATACACATCTTGTCAGAGGTGAAGGAAGGGTTTGGCAATCAAATAAATCTGTGATGGGACCGAGGATTGAACCCCGGCCCCCCATTACAGAATTCTAACACCTTACCCCTAGGTCACCCGATTGTAACTATTACAACTATATATATATATATATATATATATATATATTTTACGTATTGAGTGATAAAACCTGGTTTGCAAACTTTAAATAACGTTTTTTAAGGGCTAATATTCTCTGTAATTTATATTTGGCTATTGTTCACACAACTAATTGTAAGGTTCCAACAAAGCGGTCCACACAAATCATATTATGCCCGATCCTGACATGGAAATTTGATTTAATATCGTTCCAAGAAGTGTTTATCCATAATATATTTTTAGAACCTTTATACAGGCAAAGGGTGTTATTTTCCTTCAAAATCAATCCTTTCTTTAAAATTGTCTGGTTATACCGTAGGACTATAAACATATTTAAATACTCGCACATTAAACTACCTGACTTAAATTAAATAATGTTTAGTGAAAACTTCTTAGTTGCATTGTTTAGTGTTCTAAAGAGATACAATTATTCAATTAATTTTTATTTATTTATCACCGCGTCTTACTATCTGTTCGGGTTATACGCTTGCTTACGTACTAATTACGCTGATGGATTAGAAATGGGGAAGGTTGAATTTAGAGGAAGTGAGCCCGCATTTGCGTGGAGAGAGATTGGAAGACCTTTTAGTAAAAACAACCCCCCAGTTCACCCGATCGAGATTCGAACCTAGATCTCCCCGTCCTGGGCAGTCTAGCTCAACACGACTAGCGCGGTAGCCAACTACGCCACCGAGGCGGGTTTAAATTAATTTACTGACATTTATACAAATATATACCTAATAAAATTACTAAGAATATCGGACAGTTTTTTTAGATCTATATTGAAGTTAAAAAATCTAATATTATGAAATATTAATAATTCTTGAAAAATAGTAAATTAAATAACTAAACGAAGATAGGTAAGCATATTAAACAAGATTTTATAACTACATATTTAACATTGCCAAACAAAATATAATTATGTTTAAATTTAATTTGAGTAAACTATTATATTTTGAAGTATCTAGGAAATCATACACTAGAAATTGTTAACCTGAGAACTAATATTATTCGTCACTGTCACTAAACACCTTATTAAACTTCCATCAATTACTGTCGTACACTTTTATAAGCCACTTTAATTCGCTTATTCACAAGTTAGTTAAAATTGCATTAGATTTACTTTAAAAAAATTGCCTAGCCCTCTAAAATAACTAGACTATGAATATCTTGTAAATATGAAGTTGTTACTTTAATAAGGTAGTTTCAGTTATGCTGGAGTACTTAAAGAGTAGTAGTGTATTTTTCTATTATCTGTGTATATGAGCCTAATTATTCTAAACACAATCTAATTAACGAGATGAATGACAGTTGATTATTGGTTTCCATTGAAACAGAAGGCTGTGTTAAATGTTTCTCTTGCTTCAAGTTTCCAATAAGGGGTTTTGTACTTTTTCCTTAATAGTTCGATTCAATGTCCTTTCAATTACAGGATTTGAAAGTTTCAGGATGAAGCCTTCAATTTGTTCTCGGTTTGTCAACTAAGTTTTTAAATTATATAAAATAAACAGTTATTTATACAACTTTGTTTTTTAATTCAGCAAAAGCAAAATCATAATATATTTGACCAAAAAAAATGCATTTAAATAAAATAAGACTTTAAATGAAAACCTTTGTAAACTATCACAATTCTTACTATAAAAAATTCATAATTTTAATATTTCTTTAATAATACCTTTAATAGGATCATTCTTTTTTATATATAATGTTATGTTTTAATTTATTTACGTACAACTTACGTTGAGATAAAATGTCAAACGTGAAAAGGGCATATTTTCTTACTTTCGTAGAATGAAACACTTTTTAAATATATAATCCAAACCACAGATAAAAGGGATAGAAAAGTGTTCTAACATTTATTTAAAACCTCTGTCAAGCTTAAATATTCCCATATTCACACATTTTCAGTTGGATTATCTAAATAACTTTCAGCCCAGGTCTTTGTGCAAACAAAAGGACTAGAGCTCATTAAATACGATAAAAGATTCATTTACATTATCAGTAGACGGTATCAAAAAAATAAAATCTCTTATTTTCCAAGAATGTTTTGGATGTTTTATATCCAAAATGGCCGACAAACATGTCCACTTTGGTCCTGAAGACACTAATAACTAGCTGGATCTAATTATTTTGCATGATTTTTCTACAACTTTTTCAAAAGTACCAAGAAGTAAATGCTCACTCAAGCTACAATACAATTCATTAATTTCTTAAGTAGTTTGTATTGAAATTTGTAATATGGCTACATTTGCATTTGGTAGGGGAATGTGTAAAAATATCCAAAATTCAAGATTTCGGTAGTATAGCGATGTTATGAAAGTCAATAAGCACATGTTACACTAATCACAGGAAAGCTAATGGCAATGTTTTATGTCTTCAAGGAAACATACCTCCACTCTGGGCCACGTTTGTCACCTAGATGTTAATTATTCCTTTTTAGTTTGTGTTTTACATAATACTTGTTTTTATATGTGTTGAGTGATAATATTTTGTTAGTTTAATTTGATAGATTTATTTTAATAAATTAATTTTTCTATAACTATTAAGGTATTTATTAATTAGGGTTGTATCTCCGCCGTAGCATCCATCAAAAGCTTGTAACTTGGTGGTTATAGAACCTCCGTGTCGAAAATTAAAATAATAACGTGTTTGAAGTTCCTCCAATTATTAATGACATGTTGGCTACAGACACGATAAACCTAGAAAGTCAGGGTGTATTTATTTCAGGGAAAGCAGGGAAATGTTAGTGAATTTAATCAAACTCAAGGAACGAGTCAAATAATTTGAATACTTAACTAATTCTGCACCTAAAAACGTCAACAAAAGTGAGATATTTCATTTCTCGGCGTTAACAAAACTCATTATCTAGACTATAGATGTAGCATTCTGCTAACAAGAGATTATTCTACAAGGTTTGTTTTATAACACATTTACACAAGGTTACCAATAATACCTAAAACAATAAATACTGAATAAAGAACTTATAATGATGTCAAATGTTTAGCAACCTTTAGGATTGTTTCTGAAAATATGTGACCAAAGTAAAACTGAAATAAAGGTTAGGTGGGGATTAAAAAAAAAAGTTGTTTGGAAAACCTTGAAAATTTAGAGAATTGTTTGGTAAAATTTTGCAGCCCCTCTAAATAAGTAATGTTTTGTAGCTAGGCTCTAATTTAATTTCCTTGTTTTAAGTTTTGATCAGCCTCTAGTAGCTACATCGATCTTCTCCCAAGTAGTAGTCGTTAGTAGCAGCAAGTAGTCATAGAACCATGCCGACCTCAGAGTCCCGGAGTGCCAAGAGGGTGGAGGTGGTAAGGAGGTTGATTCCGGGGTTCCCTCTCTCCGTTAGTCGGCTTATTATACCGGGGCTTTGAGAAGTGAGTCAAAGACTAGGGACCAAAGAAAGCGTGCAACCTTCCTTCAAGGCAGAGCTCAGATCTGGACTACCTCTCCGTTCACCATTTCTCTCTCTTCAGTTTGGATGAAAAGGGACTAACTAACCAATTTTTTTGTAAATGCAATTCTTTACATGTATTCCAGACTGAAAATGTATTTATTACATTGAACATTCTCTTGTATTCGTAAAAGAGAAAATATAACCATAATTTGATACCATTTTATTGCTTGAATTTTTATCCATAAAAATATTAGATTAACTTACTTTTTAATTTCAATATATCAAATCATGAACTTAAATTCTATACCCATGTGAACGTGGAATAAACGTACAATCTATTTAGTCTGATTTTCCAGCAATAGGGAGGTTGGGGCTCATTTACTGAGGATGATTTTATATATAATTGATTTTCACCCCTTCTTTACCAAAATGTCGGTACATTTCTACAAAACTTGATCTTAATCGTCCATACCTTATTGGTATAGTTAAAAGTTTTGATATCCCCAACAAGTAGCAGGTTCTGATGCAATAAAGTGGTGCATAACACCTAACTGAATTCTTAACCTCAAATCAGCCTAACCAAGATTAGACCCTCTGTTTTATGGTCAGATTCACTTTATTGACAATATTTAAACACGTATTCATGTTTACTTTCAATGTTTACTTGCACCCTTCTCGATTTTACGTGAATGAAGCTCTCTCTCACTGAGTCTGTCTGTACCTCTCAAGAGAGGGCCAACCAAAGTGCTTCTGGACCAGAAGTTGCGCTTCTGTAAGCCGTAACCTCAAGGAGAATAGTATTGTGGAGTTGTTAGGCAGTAAAGTACCACGGGCTAGGTGAGGGAATAACATCTCGGTACCAGAAGATTAGCTCTCTTTTCATTTGTAAGGTGGTAGATAATAAATATACCTACAAATAAATATAGCTTTTTTTAATATTATGATCAAATTTTAAGTTGAAGGAAACTTGAAGAATAGGTACTTTAAAAAAATATTTGTTCACTTAGTATTGTTTAACGTGAACATTTGTTTAAAATATAATTTGATTGTGCTTTATATTAGTTTATTTGCTTATGTATTATATCTATACTGATTTGTCTGTACAGGTAGACCACCAGCGCTTATATTTAGAAGAATACCTTGACATAAATGGTATCTACTTGGTAGTACTCCCTGAATGGAATTGATACTTTCTATAATCAAGGATGCTCACTTGGAGAGGGTGTCATAATTCCCTAATTTTGTTGACACCACAATACGTTTCAAACTTGAAGACAAAATAGTAAAGCGATTATTTTAATGTTGCCAAAAAGTGCTTCAGTAAAACCTCGACTGCCATAAATTTTGAAATATAGAAAAAAATCCTAAAGGCATATGTATGGAGCGTTGCGCCTTACGGATCTGAAACTTGGACGATTGACGCAACCTAAAGGAAAATATTCGAAGCATTTGAAACGTGGTGCTACATAAGCATGTTGAGGATGAATATGGTATCGAATACAGAATTGCTAAGAAAAGCAAACGCAGAAAGGAAACTTTGGAACGGTATGGAGTTAAGAAGAAGAATAAGTAGAAAATGATAGGTCATATACTTAGACATTATAATTATAAAAGGAGATATGGAAGGGAGATATTTAAGATGAAAGCTAAGAATGGAGTAGGCCTACACGAGTCAGATAGAGAACAATGTTGGCAGAAATAAAACCCAGCATAGGCAAAATTTGAAGAGCGGCAGCAAAATAATCGCAAGATTAATGACCTAATAATGATTGCAACTTAGAAGATAGTTTGTTTAGCTTGTTTTATAAGAAAATAAGAGATCAAAGGATATTCATCTATACTATAACTGTACGACTGATTTGATCTTACTGCCCCCATTAAAAATTTAAAACACTCTAAAGGCCACATTCCAGAAAATTCAATATTGTCACCATCTTAAATAAAATATAAAACAACCTTAAAATCCTCATTATTACAAAACAAAAATTAATACCTATCATCTAAAATTTTAGACTTACGTTTTTATTTTTCCCATAAATATTATTTTCTATTTCTTTTTGCAAGGCTGTGAGTGTAATACTTGAAATTTTATCTTCAAGTTACTTACTTAGTGAATACAATTACCTGTCTTTAAGCCATAATATATCTGGTCTGTGTTGATTTTCATAAGAGAAAGGTATTTTTCACATAAGTTTTTTTTTTCCAAACATTGATTTGCATATTTAACAATTTTTTAGAAATTCTTACGAATTAAGAGTAAAACATTTGTTCATCAATCTCACTCGCTATATTTCGTCAAATAACGACCAATATTCAAATACCATCCCAAATGGTGTAGCTCTACTACATTAATAAAATAGATGAATTGTGCCACATTTTATGTTGTTACATCAAAAGATCCGGGGGTCAAGCAGAATCATGAATCTGATAGAAAGTTTGATATGTATGCTCTACAAGTGGGGCATGCGTTGACTCATATCCCCTATTTTCGTGGCACACTTGGTACAAAACAACCTTTTGATGTCTTATGATGAATTTAAAGAAACTTTTAGTAATGATCTGACGGCCTCTAAAGTCTAGTGCTCAGGATTCCTGGCTACAGATCCAGAGGTCCTAGGTTCAATCCCCGGCTCTTCTAGAACTTTCCTGTGAAGCATTGGGTCTGAAACGGGATTAAACTCAGCCTTGTGAGGACAAATGAGGAGCTACTTGGACACGTAAGTAGCGGCTCCGGTCTAGAAATCTGAGATTAACGGCTTGAGGGTTACTGTTGTGCTGACCGCATGACACCCTCTCTCCGTAAATGTTGGCACTATAATCGCTAACGGTAGCAGCTGCTCGATCATGGGCTCGAGCCATGGAGTTTTTCTTAGTAAGAGTTCTTACTTAAAATAAAAATACTCTTGCTAATAAAACTTAACCATAAAAACAATAAATTATAATTAATTAAATTCAAAATATTTGTATAATGCAATACTTATCCTGTGGACAACATATAAAGGACTTGGGGCAATAACGTGCTATGCCACATTAACTAGAACAATTAATAGTTTTTATTAAATGGTGTCCCAATACCTACTTATAGAGATAAACAAGCTTGTTTTTAATATGTTACTTAAGTTAAAGGTTTGTTACCAATTTTGGAAAAGAATGATTATCTAGCCGGATTAATGATTCATTTTCTAAGCCTTAAATATTACTAAGCAAGAATTACTATTTTTCGTCCCTTCGCATTTATCGTTCATGTTTTATTACTGCGGAATATTAAACTTATTTACATCACACTCTCTAAATTATTATGACTATAAAATACTAAGTGGCCTTTTCATGTTATCAAAAAGACTGGGATACCGACCACTTTTGCAAGTTGTTAAAAGAGCATAGCTTCCAATATATCGCACGGTACAGTTGCGTTGATAGATCAAAGGAGGCTCCCCTCATATTAATTTCCCCCTTTTCCCCCACCATGCCATGTGTGTGATAATTTTTACGCTGTGAACGAAAAGCTACTGCGAGCTTTTATAGCGTCGCGTCGTGGCAGCGGGGGCATGTGTGAACTGTGTTTCACTGTGTGTACTTGTTTGAGAAGAGACAATGTGTGGTTTTCTCGGGGTGGCTTTTAATGCTGACAATAAAAAAAAAAGCAAAGCCCTAAAGTGGTACACATTGGTACACTCATTTTTGCTGTTGTTTTTTTTAAACATTTGAGTTACCGGTATTTAACGTGCACTTTCTGAACCGACTGATTATATTATTACACGACTTATAACCTAACGTAGATCTAAAACCGACACAACATCCAGCCCTCAGTTGTTTGTTTATCACTACGAAAGGGTAAACCAACAATTTACCCATGATTAATTTTTTTTGCCATGCCAGCAATAAGAACCCGGGACCATTAGCTCAATATACAGACGCGCTACCGACTGAGTTAAGGTGTTGGATTTTTGTAAATTTTGTTTGTAAAAGAAAATGTACTATATTTTGTGAGCCTACGTGTTTTAGAGCATGTGAAAGATATTTTTATTGATTCACCCATATAAATTATTTCTAAATACTACCTTAATTTGGTGTAACCAACTTAACAACATTCTTATTTGTTTGAAACAATCCATTGTTTCTATATATCTCGTATTGATGGGCATGAGGTTTAAGACATCTTAACGTGTAACTCCTTAAGTCTGGTATGTCGTTTATGAAGAGACATAGCTTCCTCCAAGGATGTACTGTGGTCTGTTTTTCTTATATGTTTCTCTGTTATCCCTCGACGTAAATACGGGTACATATCCTATAAATTTTGCCTTACTCGTCCTCTATCTCATTAGGCGTAATTAAAATGCATGTATCCCGGATGGATATTAAGTTGTTGGGAAGTAAAAAAAAAGGGGGGGGGGCCTAGAGTATAATAATTCTAATCATTTAACAATGCAGCGGGGAGAAGCCATTAACTCCACGAGTATTGAGGATGGGACCACCCCATCTCATATACGGGCGGGGAAAGAGGTGGCGGGGGGGTTCTGTTGGTTGTAATGGTTGTAATGGTGTCGTTCCCGGAGCCACAGATGGCTGTTGAGATTGTTTCCTTGCAATAGTTGTCCTGCGACCTCACAACTACAAACCCTCCCCCCTTACCCCCCCGTTCTAGAACACGGGTGTTAATTCGCTCTAGATGCTATCTCTAGAAGTTGTTCCAAAAGGGCGAGAGAGAGGAGATAAATTGATTAACGTAGATGCCTTCCTCCGAGTACAACTGGCGGGGACTACAACCCTTGCTCGCTGACCGTGCCACTTTAACGACTTCTGGGTCCTGTTGTAGATTTCGGGTTTCTCACTCTTTCTTTGCTCACTAGGCACGCGAAGTTGTCTGCTTGGTTTTCAGTACTTTCATCTTTTATCTTAAAAGGACCGCTTTGGTGAACGAAACGTTGCTGCGCAGACGTTTAATCTCTAACGCACTATTTAATTCTACAATGCGTTATTTCAAAATATGGCTCTCGTCAAAAATAGAGTATAAATATTCCAACAGGGTTCCTTTTCCTTAACAACACTATAATTTAATTTTTACTGATAGAAAAAAAGAGTGTGAAAATGTGAAATTAGCTCAATTTCAACGACTTTTTAAAGGTTAGGCTTGATTAAAAAATACTTTAGATCTGGCTCACAACAGAAAATCATAAGGTATTTGAGAATTGGCAGTGAGCTTTCCTCTCTTCCTTGAGATAAAACGTTTCTTAGTTTTCTTTCCCCTCTTTCTTATTTACATGACCAAGGGCGGTTGTAGGTGAAGGGTTAAAGGTAGTATACACATAGACATAATGGATAAATAGTTCCATAAGAGATACAGACCATTATATTTTAAGCCATGTGGCCTGACAGCGATTGTTATCTACTTTCTCGCTGACCGAGGTGGCCATATTAACTGTCTCTACACATATTTATGTTTTGGTGTCGTTTAAATGTTCATATTCTTGGTTTTGTTTGTTTTTAATTTGACCTTTTCTCACCTACATTAATGGGCAAGCTCATAAGGCTCATATAGCCTCGCTTGCCGATGATAAGGGAAGTTGAACCATACGATTTTATAGAGTTTTTCCCCCTTGAATGATTTTCCACTCTCCCTTCACGCATGCGAGTGGAAATTTCTTCAAAATTCTATCTTTTTAATGCTACGCGGTGCTAAATATATTTATTTATTTATTTATTATACAACGTCAAAAATATATTTAAAAACATAGATTTGTTATTTTATAAATCATAATAACAGTATTAATGAAAATTAAAAATTTAGTTTACCCTCTGTAAATTTTTTAGAAAGGTTACAATTAATATATACGATGTGCACTATACTACAGTCCAATTTTGGTAGGAAGAAACTTTATTAGACCACTAGAAAATGTAGATGATCTTCTTTCATGCATTCACAAGTCAAGTCATGTGATTATTAGCTGTAATTGGATTTAATATATAAATATATAATTATAAAACTATACCAATAATATAATAAAATTTTATAAACTTGGTCCTCAAAATTTTGTTTATATTTTCTAAAAGGCTGTTTCCATGGAAATTGTACTTTAGTTAAAGTGTAGACCTACCCTATATAAAAAAGTAATTTTATCCTTAATATTCTAAAATCACAAATTCTCAAGGCAAATGTTCAAACTTGTTATTAAATTCACGTAATAAAATCTAAATCATGTTTTATTTTTATCTATATTCATTCTAATTTTATCATCTACCCACCCCATTTTTTTATATTTTTAATGAAACCAGCTCCCGACTAGAATATGAAGACAGAGGAATGTGATTCATTTGACGAAAAAGAGATGACTACATTAATAATGAAATGCCACAAGTGTCGGACTGGTTACCATAGCAACATATTGCTACCACTGGCTTCCACTCCTTCAATGGACGGGGTAGTGGGAAAGGGACGTTGAGGGGGTGACGGGGGAGAGGGGGGGAGAGGTTAGCCACGCATGATGAGGCTTGGTGTTGAATCCGCACAGAATCTACACTCACAAATTATTCTTCCTCGTAGTCGGAGATTCTAATGAGAATCTAAGAATCGACTTTTACCACCTCCCAGTTCTTCTCTCCTGGTAAAATCTTCAGTAGATCCTAAATTGTGTCTCAGTTATATTTATTTCGGTGAGATTAAAAACTGTTTGTCAAATAATTTCCTAGTCTTCTACGATTAAGTTAACTAGGACCTTCCGTCTGACACCTTAGCTCAGTTAGTAGCGTGTCTGCCTACCAAGCTAATGATTGGTTCCGGGTTCGATTCTCGACATTGCTGAAAAATGTATTATTGGTGTAATGTGGGTTTACTACTTTATTACATTGATGAATTAATGTCCTGGATGTTGTGCCTGTTATACATTTAAGATAGTTTATAAATCGTGTGCTGATATAATCAATTGGTTCAGAAAGTACAAGTTTAATACCTCAAATAAAAAACAAATAAAAAATGCCCACCAACATATTAAAAATTAATACGTGGCAATTATTTGGGAAGGGTACTGTATTTAAAGAATAAAATTTATCATAAAATTGTTAATTAATAATACATTTAATTAAAACATTTAAACCCACCACGGTGATTTATGGTTTAGGCCAAGCACGCTCTCAATATACTGGATTGTCTATGACTTGGAGATCGGGGTTCTACTCCCGGTCAGGTGTACTCAGACCTGTTTTTACAGAATTTTTTCTACCTTCTCCCTCTTCACACACATTTTGGAACGTTTCGTTTAAATGCTCCTATCCTCATCCCTACTTTCCATTAGTGTTCTTCTTTTTAAGTCAACAACCCGAAAGGTTTGGTTTTATGTGATTTCCTTCCATCCAGAGCTGGGCATGCACTCAACCCTTCAGCTGGTTAGGGCTGCCTTCACCATCTGGTAGAAATCCCATGCACTAAGGGAGTTCAGGAAGTGACTACTGACGAGGTTCCCCGTTAGCTTCTACACTGAATTTATAAGAGCGAGTGTTAAAAGGCCCACCAATTTTGCCGGAAAGATACTTTCACATATTTTCCAGGGTTCTTTTACATGCCACAATCGACATGGAACCGACGGTTTTACTTCCTCTCCGAAGGAAAATGTCCTACGTATTTTTATCACTCAAGAAATATCCATGGACCTTGGCTGGGTTTGTACCCACGAACATCGGGTACTTAAGTAAACACTTTACTCCATTACCACTAATGTCGACTAATTAGTGTAAATAGTTATGTGAATATCCCGAGCGAATATTAAGACGCGGTTCACAAAAGAAAAAGTTTGTCTAAAAAACCCGTTGGTTGTTAATAGTATAATTTGCGTACAAGCCGAACGAGTATGAATGAATAGTATATAATTATATATATATATATGGATGTTAGTTTACAAAAAGTGCACCTGCATTAGTTTTTGGTAATGGGGTGAACTCATAGGCATAAATAATGGTGACCTTGAAATACTTTTCTAATGTCTAAGACTACGCGTCCACCAGTGCAGGTACTATATATTCTAGTTATATTCTAGTGCATCCAAGTATTTTTAATTAGTCTAAATATTGCTTAGCCTTTTTTTAAGTAGGCCTATATATTTTGTTCCATTGTTTATATTGACTATCTTAAGCTATGTCCCTAAGGAGGTCAGAGTGAGAAGTGTAAATTTAAAGACAGTGGACTGAAATGAAATAGTAAATAATTTAGGAACCAACGTGATGTAACACTACCATCCCCATTTAATTAGGTCGGGGATTGAACACAGGCTTCCTGGCTCAAAGTCAAACACGTGATCGAACATCTATTTCGGTGACAGTACTGCTTGCTTATATCTGAAAAATAGAACACTTAAGGTGAGAGTGTAGGGGAAACGCGCGTTAAGGGCAGTGTTTTTGTAGTTTTTATATACATTTGTTTTGGGTTTGTTTCTAGTTAGTCATCTTTGCTAAGATTCGTTTTATTATAGCGTACAAAGTGAATTTGAGGTACAAAAATGGTATAACGGCACTGTTAGAGTATTTAATACTATACAATTGATACGCATACCACTTTAAGAGTAATTAGGAAATTCGTTTAAAACTACTGGGTTTTAATACCTCACCGAGTTACTCACTAATTACCTTGTTCTTTAATTTGTATTCAAGTCATTTGATTGACTAAAAGTTTGGTTAAAAGATTTAAATTTGAAAACTTCAATTATGACAATGTTTTGTCCATGTTTCACACCAATGTTATTATCGGCTTCATCTAAGGGGTTAGGGTGACGAGGGTAGATTTATGTGGAATGCGCGAGAATTAGTGTGAATACAGGAAGATAAAACGATATTGATCAATTATATATGAAAACCCTCCCCAATACAACCCGCCCGGGTTAGAATCTTGACTTCTCCGTCAGTGACCAGCCACTCAATTTTGGGTTTGATACCTTGTAACACTGTATTTTACCGTGTTATCAATTTAAATAGAATTGATTATTCTCACTAAAATTATTCGTTGATAGTATTGTGGATTATTGGTATCAAACAAATCATCAATTTACTTCCTTAATTTTTCGTTAATTATTTCTTTCCATCACAAAAAAAACACTTAATTAGTTTTAAATTACAGATTAAGTAGTTGCACGTAACAACAATATTGATGCAAGTGTCAATTTCACCCTCCCTACAAGGAAACTATCGGCCAAGTGCCATTACAATATAAAATGTACATTTGGGTGGAACGCAACTACCGGCGAAATGCCAAGAGACAAACATGTCTAGCTATGGGGTTGCCGGTCACACCAATATACCTCAAGGTAAAAACTTCATACTTATTTGTAAATTTCTACAACAAAAGATACAGATAAATAATAAGCTCAGGCTATTTTTGATCAACTGGTAGACGCCAATATTCCTTAAATATAATATACCAATACAGAAAGATTTAAATGTTACAACCTTAGACTTGTCCACCAGTGTGACCATTTAGGTGTATACTAATTATGTTGGTTATTATCATATTTTTTGATAATTACTTTTTATAAAGTATATCACTTCCAGTTTTGATCAAATACTAAATACCTTCACGAAAAACCCATTGGCTCTATTACCGGAAACCGGACATCCTAGCTGCGGTAAATTTAACCAATGTTTATGACCTTCCCTCAATAATTTTATTGTTAAGCTCATTGAATTTTAATCTTATTTACAATTTTTGTCACTATCTACTACCTGTATAGAATAAGAATACTAATTTATATGAATGGAACCAAAATAAGCCCAGCATGTATGCAAGTTAGTTTGACACGCACACGCAGTTTGACAGACGCCCATGTGTAGCCAGTCATCTTTTCAGTTTACTCGCACGAGCCATCGAAGGAAATCAGGGTCCTTGTATTCAATAGGCGTTGCCTTCAATAACTATAAGTTTCAATAGATAAGCTTTTATGTGGTGTCTAGGGTAAAGGGGCAACATTTATAGTGTGTATCTTGTGTCGAAGGGGAGTCTTCTTGGATATCTTGTCTCCGTTCTACTAGCGCCCCTTTTCTTCAACAGCGTAGCAAAAAAAAAAAAAAAAAA
>CABFWO010000758.1:0-67578 GCA_902155825.1 Timema genevievae
AAAATTCTGGATCCACTCCTGCTAATAATAAACATTTCCCTGTTCCCAACTGTCCATTTTATATTTTTAGTAAAAAGTTTACGAAACTAAACTTTGTACCCATCAACCTTTGTAGACCTTAAAAGACATATTCGATCACCATGGCGAATAGAAATGCCGTCAGTTTACCTCATGTTTTTGGTTTAGTATTGACTATTTCATCTCTAGTTTTGTTATTGCTAATGTGTAGATAAGGGTCAAAATGTTAAACCTACAAACGCCTGTCTTACAAATTTAGAGTTAATACAAGTTGACTTTCCTTCTTAAACATCTGCCAAATGAGTTGAGTGGATCGATTTGAGTAAACCTAATTGTTTCTTAAATGATTTATGAGAAACATCCATGTCCGTATCTGACTGACAGCTTTCTGTATGTTTACTAACAGATGTAACACTTTGAAACTTCCAAATGTTGCCACTTGGGTGTTTAATACGTTCTCACTAGCGCCATCAACGGCTAAACACTGTTAACATCAATCAATCACACAATATTGTTATGAACGAATGTTGGTTTTTTTGGATTATAAGGGAAAGTTCGGTAATTTATGAAAGGTAAACAGTTTACCAGTGTAGTCCCGTCAAAAATTACTTGCCTTGATATGGAATACTGTATTACGAATCAAATAAGTCATTGTGTGTAGAGAATTGTGCTCCTATTCTTATTGATGTGGAGTTTTTTTTTACAAAATACGTTATAAAATAAAAAGAAAGAAAAGAAATATTTTTATGTCCAAGAAGTTTTGGTGGGCCTAGGCCACTGTGGCCCCTATGGAGTGCTGCCCCTGTTACGACTGTCAGTATTTGATCTCCAAAGATTATCTTCACGATATTTATATAACCGTATGTCGTTATATTTTTGCGCTGTTCTTGTAAAAATATAGATTGAATTTTGAATATTTAACTTTAGCTTATTGACTCTTAATCAAACATGTAGCAATTTTAGATACATTTAATATTGTTTATTTTATATTTCAAGTTTTTTCCAATATAACATAAGTTTGTGTTATCCACATAAAATTGCAAATTAACTTAAAAATTTACCTGGAAAATGTCGTTAACATAAAATAAGGAAAGGTATGGCTCCAATACAGAACCTTGTAGCACTCCACAAGTGACAAGTTTGTATAGACGTAGGTATATACTAATGTAATATATTGTGTAGTTGTAGTATATTGTGTATATGGTTTTCTGTCAGTAAAATAGCTTTTAAGCCATTCAAGTACCACTCAACTCATTTCCTAGAGGTCGAATGGGTAAAATAAGAAAATTGACAGTTCAGGAGTTATAGAATTTTATTTTATTTTTAAAATATGAACACAATCCAATATGATAATTTGTGAAATATCTTTTCCTTCTGAACTCTTAATGAAGACGTGGGGGTGAGGAATTAAGTACAATTTGTAATGACTTTTTGTCTGCCCTCTGTTAGTAAATTTGTGAACTAATACTAAGATAAAAGTGTCCTCTCAGTTCTCGCATAAGAATTAAAATATAAGGTCAGCCATCTGTGGATATAATTCCAGTTTCTCATTAGGTTTGCTTGTTTGAGAAATACTGCAATGGTTACCATTCCAAATGAGTACAGTTCCGATTTTAGTGGGCATAATTCCAGTGGGTATAATTCCGATTTTTCAAAAAGGTACCTTTTTTAAAAAAAAACTAGAATGTAACCATTCTGAATGAGTACAATTCCGATTTTAGTGGGTATAATTCCAGTTACAATTCAAATTTTTCAATAAGGTCGATTGATTGAGAAATACTGGAATGGTAACCATTATAAATGGGTCTAATTCATTCGTCTCTAAATTTCTATCTCCCCATCACTGTCCCGTTTGGATAAATATGTGTAAAGTAAGAACGAACAGTAAAGTAGGTTTAAGATTTTAAAAATATTACATCTAATTTCAGATAGTTGGTAAGTTTTAAACATTCAGGTGTAATTTAACTAGTAATAACGATGTTATAGCGGCGATTATTAGAATTTACAAAACAATATATGTATAGTTGTTCTCTATGAGTGTATAACGTGGTCTCATAACTTAGATGAAGAAAGAAATTTAGGACGTTAAAAAACAAGGTGCTTAGGTAGATATTTTGTCCAAAAAGCGATGAAGATTCTGTGGAGTGGAGGAGGTTACATATAGATGAGTGCTCAAAACGAGACATTGTTAGGATAATCAAATGTCGCAGATTACGACGGGTAGGACATGAAAAGCGAATGGGAGAATCTAGAACCGTGTTCAGGGTACTAACTAGTAAACTCAATGGGGAGAGATCATTAAAAGACCTAGACACATATAGAAGGATAACATTATAGTGGACCTGAAAGAGATAGAGAGTAATGAGGTGGACTGGATATAACAAGCTCAACATAGGGATAGGTAGTTTACTTTTGTAAATACAGCACTGAACTTTCGATTTCTTAACGCCATAGAACTATGAGTATTAGTTTGATGGTTAGAATTGATTAATAACCAAGACAAGAGCATTCTTTAAAGAAAGATTGAGGAAAATATTTGGTCAAGAATAAGACATATTACAATAATAATCACAATGATAATTGAAATCTTTGATTCATTACTAACAAACTATAACGATAGCGAAATAACTAATGTTTAATTGATAAAATCTATATATTAAACTTATTTAAATAAAGTGAGACTTTTTGGTGTGTAATAATAAATTTGGTACACATTATAATACTCATCGAAAGCTATCAGAATACTAGTAAATAATATTTTATTTTTAAAATCCCAAATTTTCTCATTTTTGGTCGATATTTAATTCCATCACAATCCTTTACTTCTGATGACAAGATAAACAAACCCAGTCTTCTACTTATGGTAATAGCAATGAATAATATAACGTTAGAAAATCAAATAAGAAATATTGAATCGGTACAATTATTTCAGTCAAATTTCAAACGTTCTGAGAAATAGTAGAAATATCGCTAATAAATAAAATAATGGGTGGTATTAAAATAACTGGAATACATTCAGCAATTGCTCCTTTGCTTTATTTGTCGAGAATTTTTGGTATTGTTCCACATTCTTGGTCAGACACGTGTGGATTCTGGGAAAAACCATTTTCATGTACTTGCACATTCATTTATGGTATAAGTTTGATCTTGTTTATTAGTTGCTCAAAGTTGGACAATGCTATTTATACCCTACAAAATAATGCACTTGAAATGGTTGTGAAAAACAGTTTTTTAGCGTATAATGTTAGTTCGTCTTTAGCAAACATTTGCACATTTTCTGTTAGTTTCTCGACCAGGCGTAGGATGAACTTTCTTCTGGCCAAAATATCTTCCCTTGATGAAGACCTGGGATGCTCGCCTTACTTTTACACACGTGTATTTTGGTTAAGTTTTTTGGCCACATTTGTACTCTCAAACTATTTTCTAATTGGTTTAATTCAGTTTTCTTACAAGTTTTCATTTTTTACAATCAGCAATATTATGTCCGAAATGTTGATTGCCCTGGTGACAGTACAGTTTTGTGTTTTTGTCTTCTTAGTTGTTATGAAATGTACAACTCTCAATTGTTTGATTCAAAAAATGGCTCTGTCTCATCCTCCAGATAGTTTCATGAAGGGTAGACGAGGGCTTTTCCAGCCGAGGAGGATAGAAAATCACCTAAATGTTGGACTCTCGCATTCAACAGTGCAATCAACTTTCACATGTTTGCGATTAGAAATTGTCCGGATCCGTCGTTTGTACGATCAAATCTGTGACATCGCCGAAACCGTGAACGACTTCTACTCTTTGTAAATTTTGGTTTTCACTGCCAACAAGCTTGTAGAACTCACTTCTGAAATATACTGCTTTATAATTAGTGTTTTGGGTTACGAAATCTTCTATAATTTGTCTGAAATTCTAATTTGGCAATCATGCTTAATATTGCAACTGATTGCGGTGACCTCGGTGTGTGAAACAGCAATAAACAAGGTACAGTTATTTACTTAATTTTACTAATACTCTTTAATATGTTTGGGAGCTAACTGAATGTGTATAACTGTCTCGAGCAAGATGGGGATTGGTTATCCCCAACTTTCTTAAAAATATTGTTAATTACTCTTAGCTTAGACTTTGAGGACAATACTGTGTTTTTTAAACAGAGCTCAAATTATTTCAGTTAATTAATTTCAAACAAGATTTAATGGGGATGAAGAAGAATTGATATAATTTTAACTAAGTGTACAATCAAATATTATTTCTCTTAATTTAGGGATAAGATTTGATGATTAATATTTTTACTGTACCATCGACTAAAATTATATCTATAGCTAAATCTTATATTCTCGAGGGGCACATCTTCAAACTTACCTAAGGGCTCATGCCAAGTTTTTATAGTCTTGTTGGTTTTGGTAACTATTTTTTACCATAATAATAATTAAGTATAACTTTCTATATGATGATTTATTCGTAGTTTTTTTACTTATTTTGCTATCTTTATTTCATTTATTTATTTTTTATTCCTCGTTCATGATTTTAATGTGTTTCTTTCAGAGTCTTAATTTCTTTCTCAAAGCCTGACTTTCAGCTCTAAAGCAATATTTTACTCTACGATGTGTTATTTCATAATATGGCTTACGCCAAAATAAGGTTGACATATTCCAACAGAACTTTTTCCCCTAGCACCCGTATATGTTTATTTTTGTTAGTGAAAAAAAATGTGAAAATGTGACATTAGTTCATTTTCAACGAATATTTAATCATATTTGCTGTGCTATTAGACTAGGCTTGATGAAAAAGAGCTCTAGATTTAGCCATCCTCAAATAAATACAGTAATTTTTGGATTGGTTCACAACAATTTTTAAAAATATAGTGCTTTCCTCTTTACCTTGTAACTATAATTTTCATAGTTTCCTCCCTCTTTATTATTGGCATTACAAAGAGTATTTATTGTTGAAGTGTGAAAGGGATTATAATCTTTAACAGAATAAAGAAACAGTTTCAGAAAACGACATAAACCATTGTGTTTTAAGCCCTGTTACCTGACTGCAAGTGAGACTTTCTCACTGACCGAGGCAGCCTCTTTAGTTATAAATTCTTTAGATTATTATTATTATTCTTATTTAGCACCGCGTCTTACTACCCGTTTGGGTTATACGCTTAAGTACTAATTACGCTAATGGATTAGGGATTGGGAAGGTTGAATTTAGAGGAAGTGAACCCGCATTTGCGTGGAGGGAGAGTGGAAAACCATTTAGGAAAAACCACCCCCAGTTCACCCGACCGAGATTCGAACCTCGATCTCCCCGTCCTCAGCAGTCGGGCTCAACACGACTAGCGCGTTAGCCAACTACGTTACCGAGGCGGGTAAATTCTTTAGAAATACACTATAAAATAATCAAAACATATAATTATAGTCATACAATTAAATAGCATATAAATCACAGTAATTCTTTTTACCAAGGTTTAAGATGATAACTATTTCGAATGCAATAAAACAAAACTATTTTAAAATTGAGTTAAGCAGTGCAGCATATATATATATATATACATATATATATAAATAAATACTACACATGTAAATTTAAATTTTGGCCTGTTTACACAATAAACACTATGGGCCAGTTTCATGGTCATACTTAGTACTCCTCAAGTGCGGTATACTTAATACAAGAAGACACCTATTTAGACCAGAATGGATTGGGCCAGTTTCATATGCGAAACGGGCACATTCCATTCGACTCTTGGACTCTTTAAGTATACCACCGCACTTGAGGAGTACTAAGTCTGACTATGAAACTGGCCCTGCAGTCTTACTTTTTAAAAGTAGTTTTATTTTAGTTTTGACTTTGAAAACATTATTTTTTTGTACTGTATTTTCACTCCGTTTACGCTGAAATGTAACCGTCTTTAATTGACGTATTACACTACGTCCCTATCTTATATATAGTGGAAACGTTCAAGGTAAGTTTTCTACCTTCCAGGGCAAACGGAGTGTACATGTTCTAATTATTTTAAAGTTATTTGGTTTAAATCTAGTTTTAATATTGATGTGAACAAGAGCTGGTGACTAATATATTTGCTGAACCTTTGATAAGAGCCAATACTAGAAAATTTTTGTTAAAACAATTTGAAATATTATATAATATTTCCTTTATTCATGATGCTACGCTTCTGTATTGAATAGCTTATTATGATAAATATGGAAATAATTTTGGAATTTGACTAAATTAATTTTGTTGAAATATTCCAAAATATGTTCTAAAATCAAAACGCTGATGACAAAACCACATCTAGTGTAAATAGAGGTAGGGGTGATAAAATTAATAGGTTTATTTTTTGTTCACGTCTTACTAACCGTCATGAATATACAAATTTAATTGGACTAGTTGAATAGGGATGGAGAAGTTGTATATTAGACTGAATGCACCCACATTTGTGTAGTTCACGTATCTAGCGGTGTGGGATTAAGAGGTAATGAAATAGATGTTTTCAGAAAATCACCCCGTATTAAAAGTAAACTTAATAAAAAGTACATGTTTGTAGCCCGCAAACGAGCTATACTGATTAACCCGCCTTGGTGGCGTAGTTGGCTAACGCGCCAGTCGTGTTGAGCTAGACCACCGAGGACGGGGATATCGAGGTTCGAATCTCGGTCGGGTGAACTGGGGGTGGTTTTTCCTAAATGGTTTTCCACGCTCCCTCCACGCAAATGCGGGTTCACTTCCTCTAAAATCAACCTTCCCAATTCCTAATCCATTAGTCTAATTAGTACTTAAGCGTATAACCCGAACGGTTAGTAAGACGTGGTGCAAAAAAAAAACCTATACCGATTGAGAGGCCGCTGGCCTTAGTGATTATAATGCCAAAATCTGTGGATAGGGGGTTCCATGTGGTCAGCACAATAATCCTCTAGATCTACGTTTTTTTTTAAACAGGAGCTTCTACGTCTTTATTCAAGAAGCTCCTTTTTTGCCCTCATGAGGCTGAGTGTAACCCCGTTTCAGAATCACTGCTTGAAAAATAACATTTCGGTAGAGATAAGAATTGAAGGGAGGGCCTATAAAACTGTAGCCAGGAACTTTGACAACTAGAACACAGAAGTGTTATAACCTGAAAATGCTATTCTAAATGAAGAGACGCCTTTCCAGCTCATAGCCAACACACAAAAAAATATATAAATAAATACTTCTATATAACTAGGGGAAATAAAATGACTGACCACTGTTACTCTATCATCAAGTGGAAATCAGAGAACAAGTTTGTTGAGTAATTAAAAGCGAATGTTATTATTCGTTTTGATTAGGTATACTAGGGGTAAGATTTAACTATACAGTCCATCCAACGTTGGAGTGGTGGTTACTGACAAATATGATAAGATTATTATAGCAAACATTGAATGAAAGTCACAAATTTAATATACTGTAAGTGGAAATTATTACCATCACCTATTAATATATTGTAGACCTCGCAGGTTTTGCGGTAAAGTTCTCGCCTCAAGACCCAAAGTTCGTGGGTTCAAACCCTCAGATTTCTGTAAGCGCTTACGCCAAATATCTGATTTATTTATTTGTTTTAGAGTTACATTTTCAACAAATTGCACACATATTTTAACTATATAATGACCTATCGATAAGCCTTTTTAACTTATTTCTCTATCTTCATTTCATTACATTATTATAAATTCACCATTCACAATATTTTTGTGTTTCTTTAAATTTTTATTTGCCAAATAAACTGTCTTTCACAAATATCTGTGAATTAAAAATCATTTACTGTACATTACGGTTATTAAAAACTGAAAAGAGTAAAATCTATTCAACAGCTTTCAATATCCTCATGGATTTCCATGTCAAGGATTTGTGAACTGGTTCTAAATTATTTGTCAGTTCCCTGAAACCGAAAAAGTGGATCCCGCGAAGCCGTCTGTTTGTATCTTAGAGTAGACCAAACCATTTTACCGATCAGCCTGAAATATGGTATCTAGGGTTTTAATAAGGTTTTCTAGCTAGAGGAATTTTTAGAATTAGATTTCCAACTCTAAAATTAAGGGTAAAAATAGAAAAAAAATCTATTTTCTCCTAATAAGCAACAACGATTTTGATTCAATTCGTTACCCAGATATTATTTTTCACTACAAATAAAATGGGAACTCTCATTTTCCTAGGAAAATTTCGTTAAGTGGTTAAAGATACTTTACAGAAGCAGAAATTTCCAATTTGGATCATCTCTCTAAAACTATTTGAGATACGTAAAAGCCTGTAATTGTAAAGTTGTAGTACTCTTAGAAAGTAAAATATTTGATTTAGTATATATGTCACAGGAAAAGTAGATTGTTAGGGAGAGTTGACTCGGCCTAGGTAAAGTCGACTCTTACTAAAAGTATCAGTAAAAGTTGATAGAGAATAAACAGATCAACTTTTCCTAGGAAGAGTTAACTATGCCTGCTGTGGTTTAGTAAAAGTTGATTCCGCGATGTTGCTCTCCACATGCGACTTCACGCGCACATCTTTGTTTTGAATATCCCAGCTCTATTTGTTTACTGTTGTTTTCTAGGTTAGGTTAGGTCAGGTTAGGTTAGGTTAGGTTAGGTTAGGTTAGCTCTGCAACTCAAAGTGTCACAAAGCTTTACCTTGCTGTAATAAATAATACATATTTATATCTCTCTTTGTATCATAAAGGTTTTGCTTTTTTATTTGGTTTTTATTAGGTAGTAGACCATTTCCTTGCAAAAATCTAACTTTTACTAACTCAAGGTAGTAAAAGTATACTTTCCCTAGGTACGGTCAACTCTGACTAGTAAATGTTGATCGAAATTCATCAATTTTCGCTTTTAATCAACTTTTACTAAAAAGGCCAGTAAGAGTCGACTCGGCCTAGGTAAAGTCGACTCTTATTGGAAAATCTACTTTTCCTGTAACATATATATTCATAAAACCAAAGGTTTCTGAACTTCTAAATTGCCATTGAAGGGGAAATCGGAGTTTGAATCTAAGTCTGGTGTACTTAAGTTGTTTTCTACTATGTCTAAATTGCGTTGAACTACCTTTACGCATAAATGCAGATATACTTCCTCTAAATTCCATCTTCCTAATCCCCAAGATATTAGCTTAGTTAGTACAACATATATTTAGCATGAACGAGTAGTGAGACGTGGTGATAAAAAAAACTACAATGTGAATTGGCTGTAAGTATTAAAATAGTATCAACTAAAATCAATTTTACATCGCCTGTTGTGTTTTTTTTTTACTTAAGTGCCTATTCTGATGCCTAAATCCCATATTTTTTATGCCTTTTTGCCTGCCTATCTGAAACGTTTTTGGTGCCTAAGAATCCTCTCTCTAAATGATAAATCGTTTAGTTTAACTACCTTATCGGATGTTCACTTATATTACAACTTTAAAGTCTCAATACACGCTATTATGTGGGTATATTACTAATATTTTCCTTTGTTATTATTTATAACCTTAGAAAAATTACTTCAAACATCTTTATTTAATTATATAGAGATTAGAAACCATGTAGTTAAAGCATCACTAACACCTTTTCAAACTTTTAAAGCATTTATTTTAATATGTGTCATAAATAAGAAAATAGCTTTCCAAGAATACGAAATTCTATGAATTTTTTCAAGATTTTTAAAAGATATTCGGTGTTAGTTCGTTTATTGTATCTTCCAAGGATCTTCAGAATCCATATAAAATAATATGCTGCGAAAGGATTTTAAATTCACACTTAATAGAATTCGTGGGGGCAGCTAGTAAATAAGACGTTCAAATAACCGGTGCCCTGTAATGTTTTTATGTATAAATGTCAGGATAATTTTTTTTTCACGCCAGATTATATTAAAATGCAAGAAAAATATACAATTTTATCAAGTTACAAATGTATTTCCCTGAGTACAAGTGAAATATCATATATTAATTTACAAATAATAAATTAAAAAATACTTATATTTAAAACCTGTATTATTAGTATGAGTGTTTATTTGCTCGTAAATTTGTTATGAGAGTAAATGACGAAAAAAAAGATGATACTCATCTATTTTCTTCATCTTAACGATTGATACGAAAAGTATATTTATATTGGTATAAATGTTAAATTTACGTTGTTACTATTCATGGGAATTTAAAAACACTAGCATAATTTATGAAGAACTAGAGCAGACAGACGGCCTAATCAAATCGACTAATAATATTTAAATAATGCATATGAGTCTTGCTCATTTTAGTTGAGGATAATATATTCAATTTACTTTATCATAATTCATTAAAAATATCATGAATTCAAAATATGACACAGATATATGCTATCTTTAGTGTTTATTAATTAATTATTTAAACTTGTGCGAAATTTCTAATTTCGAATCCGAATTATAATCTTACTAACGACGTCTGCATTTCCTCTATCATACCCTCATCATATATTCTCATTGAACTAAGCCCTTAACATATACCTTACGCGACACAAAACAACTAATTACTAAATGTTGGGAAAACATATTCAGACTTATTGTAAGGAATTTTCCCCCTTTTTTTGTCTTACCCGAATATTTACATGCTAATATTTTTACTTTCTCTCTATCTTACAGGTAGAGAAAGTATGGTGATCGTCAAAAAATTCGAACTCGAGATTTTGATGAATTTCGACGTTTCATAACTTCCTGAATCCAAAAAAGTGGTTTTTGAATTTCCGTCTGTCTGTCTGTCTGTCTGTACCTCCAACTAGAGCCTAAACTATTTTACCGATTGAGCTGAAACTTGATATCTAGGGTTTTCATAGGGTTGCCCCGAGGGGTTTTTGGAATTGGATATCTACCCCTAAAATTAAGGGTAGTTTACTGAAGGGAAAAAAGAGAAAAAGTCGATTTTCTCAAAATCGGCTCTAACGATTTTGATTAAATTTCATTTATGAACATTAATAAATATTCCAAACAAAATGGCTACTCTCAATATTTCGGCAAAATGGCTTTAAGGGCTCCGGTCTGATGCGTAAATTAACATTTTTTATAATAGCTCCGAAACTATTTGAGATATGAAATTACTTAGCATTACAAATATGTATATATATTTATAATACAGATATTTTATCCGAAACATATTTTTATAAAATCAATAACTTTCAATCTATACGCAATTATATAATTTTTTTAACTTTTTGGACATTAAAGTTTAAGTATTGCGACCGTAAAAAAAACTAACCTGAAATGTTGATGGATGTCGACGTCTCATGACCCCCCGAACCCTAAAAAATAGTCTTTGCAATGCCGTCTGTCTGTGTGTCTATAAAAACTTAAAATTAAGGGTAGTTTACTGAAGGGCGAAAAGAGAAAAATTTGGTTTTCTCAAAATCTGCTCAAACGATTTTGATTAAAATTCGTATCTAGGCGTTGATTAAGATTATAAATAAACTGGCTATTTTCATTTTCCTATGAAAATGATTTTTAGGGTACTTTACAGAAGCGTTAATTTCCGTATCTCCACAACTATTTGAGAAACTAAACAACTTATCATTGCAAAATTGTAGGACTATTAGAAATAAAAAACTTTTATTTGACATATATTTTTATAAAAGCAACAGTTTCTGAGATATTTGCAAATATATTAATACAATTTTGTGAGCTTTAGTTGTAAACATATACTACTTAAGTCTTAACGCAATAATTCTCCAATGCCATAGAGTAATTAAATATAAGTATCTAAAAAAGTATGTTATTTTTCCTTAAATCTCTTAGGAGAAATGTTTGCATAGCAATGATCTATCTCCATTTTAGACTCAATAGTCAATATTTACATTTTTTATTGGTCAAAATGTATAAATGAATAATTAAATATCAATGCGATGACTTGAAGATCTGCAACACCTTATAAAATGTTAAAATTTTAACCAGAAATCGAAATTTTAATACGAAGTGTTGACCCTTGTGGAAGACATTAAACTGTTTGAAATGCTCTTAGGTGGACAAAGATGCGCCTCTTTTCTCATTGATTCTATATCATTGTATATTATTTTATGCGTGTTCTTATGTGGAGTGGTGATGATACAATGTACATTATTCCGTTCAGAAATCTTACGAGTTTATAGAAAGAGAGAGAAAGTCTGTGCGGTCTGCCGTACCATTTATTTTAAGTAAATAAACAAATATAACCCTATCAACTGAAAATTATTTGTATTAATTTTAAAATGACGATGCTTTTAAACATTCTGTCACTCTCCCTATTAAAGGGTAGTCAGAACATATTTCTTACTGCTACGATTTTCAGCTTTGTCAAAGGCATTAAATGACTTTTAAAAATATTCCCCCATATCACATTCAAGCGTGACATGTTCGGGTTAGTCAAAGCGAATCACTGTAGATAGGCTTAATACATTGAAAGTGAATATTAACCAGAGTTTCTTGAGTACACCTACCACAGACCTTATTTTTCTATTAACACAAGCGTACAATATCTTATATGTGGCCGCCAAGAAAGAGATCTATCAATGATCAGGCCAATAAATTTAGCTTCCTTTAATACTGTCAGTATTTGAACCCCAAAGATTATCTTAACAATATTTAAATAAGTGTATGTAGTCATTTTTTCTCTGTTCTTGTAAAAATATAATTTGACTTTCAAATATTTAACTTTAGCTTATTGACTCTTGATCAAACATGTAGCAATTTTAGGTCCATTTAAAATTGTTTATTTTATATTTCAAGTTTTTCACAATGTGAAATAAGTTTGTGTTATCCACATAAAGTTGTGAATTACCTTATAAATTTACCCTGAAAATGTCGTTAACATATATAAGAAAAAGTATGGCTCCAATACAGAACCTTGTAGAACTCCACAAGTGACAAGTTTGTATAGACGTAGCTATGTACGTGTGTACTTTCATGATTATTTAGGAGACTAAAGCCCATAATGTTTTCTGTCAGTCTAACAGCTTTCAAGTCATTCATGTGCCACTCCCACTTATAAAATAGATCTCCTGAATGGCGAAATGTGAATGAATAAAATAAGAACATTGACAGCTCAGGAATGATAGAATTATATTATATTTTTAAAATATAAACACAATCCAATATGATAATTTGTGAAATATCTTTTCCTTCTGCACTCTTGTAGACGTGTGGTAAGTTAAGAAGAGCGTACAATATTTAATGACATTTTCTCTGCCCTCTGTTAGTAGCTTTGTGAACTAATATCAAGACCAAAGTGTCTTGTCAGCTTTAACGTAATAATTAAAACTTAAGGTCCGCCATTTGTGGATATAATTCCAGTTTCTCATTAGGTTTGCTTGTTTGAGAAATACTGGAATGGTTAACATTACAAAGGGGTATAATTCCGATTTTTCACTAAACTCGCTTGTTCAAGAAATACCGGAATGTACACCATTCCAAATGGGTATAATTTCAAATTTTGTGGGTATAATTCCAGTGGGTACAATTCCGATTTCTCAATAAGGTAGATTGTTTGAGAAATACTCAAATGGTAACCATAGAGATAGGTACATTTCACTAGTCTCTAAATTTCAATCTCCTCATCACTGCCCCGTTTGGGAAAATATGTGTAAATTAGGAACGAGTAGTAAAGCGCTTTTAAGATTTCAAAAAATATTACTCATAATTTCAGATGGTTAATGAATTTAAACATTTAAGAACAATTTAACTAAAATTAGTGATACTATAATGGCAATTAGGGGGAAAAAAGCTGGGAAATGTATTTTAATACCCGATAAATTCTAAATATCTTGCCTTTAGTAAAGAGATTGAAAACTCATAATAAACGAAATGTAAGGATGATTCCAATGAGTACTAAACGTAGTCTCTTACCTTACATGACAAAAGAAATGTAGGGTCTTTGAAAACAATGTGCTTAGGAAAATGTTTGGTCCAAAAAGGTATGAAGATACTGGGGACTGGGGAAGGTAACATACGAGTATGGATGAGTTAGATACCCTGTACTCATAGCGAGACATTGTTATGGTAGTCAAATCTCGCAGATTACGATCATAAGAGAATCTATAACCATGTTCAGGGTATTTAATGGTAAGAGGAGAATCTAGAACCGTGTTCAGTGTAGTGAATGGTAAGCCCAATAGGAAAATACCATTGATAAGACCTAGACGTAGATGGGAGGATATTTAGATTGGACCTAAAAGAGATAGGGTGGTATGAGGTAGACTACATAGTACTTGTTCAAGATAGGGATAGGGTAAAATGAGGTGGACCGGATAGAACTAGCTCGATATATAGATAGGGTGCAATGCGGCGGACTAAATAGTACTAGCTCAAGATAGTGATAGGGTGCTATGAAGTAAACTGGATATAACTAGCTCAAGATAGGGATGGAGTGTATTGAGTTGAAATGGATAGAACTCGTTTAAGATAGGAATAGGATTTAATGAAATGGACCGGATAGAACTAGCTCAAGATGCATTTAGGTTGTAATGAGTTGGACTGGATGGAACTAATTCAAGGGAAAAGTGTGTCTGTCAATGAACTTTCGATTTTCCCACCATAGAACATGTAAGTGGCAGTTTGCTGGCTATTATTGACTAATAATCAATACATTAGCAATATTTAAAGAAAGATTGGTTAAAATATTTCGCTAAAGATAAGACATATTACAATAAAGATCATAATGATAGTTGAAATCATTTAAGTAATAGGTACTACCAAATGATAACAGTAATTAAATAAAATGTATAGTTAAGATAATCTAAATAAAGGGTATCCAAACTACGGCCCATGGGCCACATCCGGCCCGCCACAAAATTATATCCGGCCCATTCCAAGATTTTATCAAAAAACAAATTGATTGTTTATCCTCATTATGTATTAACCACACAGTTTATTTGACATGTCCAGCTTCTGTCCGCACGCGTGCTTCCCCCATAACACCAAGCCAGAGTGCTTCCCCCATGACACCAAGCCAGAGTGCTTCCCCCATGACACCAAGCCAGAGTGCTGTCGGAATTGCAAACCCTCATTTTCAGTCGCAGGCGCCATTCCTTATACCGACAACAGAACCGCTTGACTCTGACAATTTTTAGGTAGTTCCAAGTCTCCCAGCAAAGGGCTATCAAAGGAAAGTCCCGAAAGATGTTACCTAATTTAAAAACAAGTAATTAAATTGACTAATAATTATTATAAATATAATTTATCACACATAAATTGATTCATTTCTCACAGAGAAGAATCAACGTCAATCACTTTTATCAAACACTGACTGGCCTTAGAAAGTTGCTAATTTTTTTATAGATTGACTGACGATGACTTGAATCTAAATTTGCATGTTGAAACAAATTTGATTTATGATCTATTTACGCATATCAAGGCATTCAGGGCAAAAATAATGCTACTTGAAGAACAGGTGAACCTTATTTTGGCCCGCAAAAATATGTAAAATATATTATGTGGCCCGCATAGCAAAATATTTGGGGACCCCTGATCTAAATAATCAAATTATTTAATTTCAGTGAGAATTTACGATGTATAATGATAAAATTGGTACACTATAATACTCAACGATAGCTATCAAAATACTAGAAAATAATATTTTATTTTTAAAATCCCAGCTTACCCAATTTTTGGTCGATATTTAATTCCATTACAATCCTTTACTTCTGATGACAAGATAAATAAACACAGACCTCTACTTATGGTAATAGCAATGAATAATATAACGTTAGAAAATCAAATAAGAAATATTGTATAGGTACAATTTAAGTTAGTCGCATTTCAAACGTTTAAAGAAATAGCAGAACTATCGCAAAGGAATAAAATAATGGGTGGTATTAAAATAAGTGGAATATATTCAGCAATTGCTCCTTTTCTTTATTTGTCGAGAATTTTTGGTATTTTTCCACATTCTTGGTCAGGCACTTTTGGATTCTGGGAAAAGCCATTTTCGTGTACTTGTACACTAATTTATAGTGTAATTTTGGTCACGTATATGAGTTTCTCAAAGTTGGGCCTTATTATTTTAGTGCTGCAAATTAATGCACTTGAAATAGTTACGAAGAACAGTTTATTAGCGTATAATGGTAGTTTGTATTTTGCAAACATTTGCACATTTTATGTCACTTTCCTAACCAGACGTAGAATGAACTTTCTTCTGGCCAAAATATCTTCTCTTGATGAAGATCTGGGAGTATCGCTTTACTTTTACACACGTGTATTTTGGTTAAGTTTTTTGGCCACATTTGTACTCTCAAACTATTTTCTAATTGGTTTAGTTCAGTTTTCTTACAAGTTTTCATTTTTTACAATCGGCAATATTATGTCAGAAATGTTGATTCCCCTGGTGACAATCCAGTTTTGTGTGTTTGTCTTCTTAATTGTTATGAAATGTAAAACTCTCAATGATTTGATTAAAAAAATTGCTCTTTTTTATCCTCCGGATAGTCGTATGAGAGGAAGACGAGTGCTTTGCCAGCCGAGGAGGATAGCAGATCATCAAAATGTTGGACTCTCGCATTCGACAGTAAAATCTACTGTCACATGTTTGCGATTAGAAATTGTCCGGATCCGTCGTTTGTACAATCAAATCTGTGACATCGCCGAAACCGTGAACGACTTCTACTCTTTGGAAATGTTGGTTTTCACTGCCAACAATCTTGTATACCTCACGTTTGGAGCATATTTCTCTATTAATAACATTTTGGGTTACGAAACCTTCATTAGTTTGTCTGAAACTATAATTTTCGAATTATTTCAAATATTTCAACTGATTGCGGTGACCTCGGTGTGTGAAACAGCAATAAACAAGGTACAGTTATTTTATTGATTTTACTAATATGCTTTATAATATGTTTGAGAAATTCCTCGTCATGTATAACTTTCCCAAGGAAGGTGGAGATTGGTTAGTCCTACCTTTCTTAAAAATATTATGGTTACATTTAGCCTATACTTTGAGGACATTATTGTTGTTTTTTATACTTAAGGAGTTCAAATTATTTTTAATTTGATTAATTTCAATCTAGATTTTATATTGATGAAGATGAACTTATGTATTTCTTATACAGAGTGTAATAACATATTATTTTAATAATGTAGAGATAAGATATGCTGATGATTGTGCAGTATTTACTGAGTAATCGACTAGAATTAAATATAAAACTAAATCTTATATTTAAGACGAGCTCACCTTTAAATTTGAATAGGGTTTTATTCAATGTTTATGCTTTATAAACTTTGACTTGAAGTTCTAAAGTAATAGTTAACTCTACGATCTGTTATTTCATAATATGACTCACGCCAAAATAAATTCGAAAGATTCTAACAGGGCTGTTTTCTCTTAACAGCCCTATTTTTTTTAGAGAATAAAATGTGTGAAAATGTAACATTAATTCATTTTCAACTACTTTGTATTCATATTTGCGGAGATTTAAGACTAGACTTGATGAAAAAGAGCTCTAGAAACACAAAAGTTGGTTGTAAGTGAAGGGTAAAGGTTATTATAAACATAACAGAATAGAAAAACATTTCCAGAAAACGACACAGACCATTGTATTTTAACCCGTGTGACCTGAAAACTATAGATACTTTCCTGCTGACCGAGGCAGCTTCCTTAGTTATAAATTCTTAACGAAATGAAATATACTTTAATATAATTCAAATATTAAATTATAGTCATACATTTAAATAACATATAAACCACAATTTTTTTTTACAAAGGTGTAAGGTAAGATTTATTTCACATGCAAAAAACAAAACTATTCTACTAGTGAGTTAAACAATACAGTTAATTTATTTTTATATCAGTAAATATAAAAGGAAATTCAAATAATGGACTATTTTCCCCGATTAGATACTATAGTCTTACTTTTAGAAGTAATTTTATTTTAATTTAGATTTTGAATTTATTATTTTTTGTATTGTATTTTCACTCCGTTTATCTTGAAATGTAACCTTCTTTAATTGACGTATTACACTACGTCCCTATCTTATATATAGTGGAAACGTTCAAGGTAAGTTTTCTACCTTCCAGGGCAAACGAAGTGTACATGTTCTAATTATTTTAAAGTTATTTGGTTTAAATCTAGTTTTAAAATTCATAGAGAAGAGTCGATATAATTAATTTTGAAAGTGACTTTTTAAATATGTTCCTGAACTATGAGCAAGGGCCTTTGACAAGAGCCAGTGTTTGGTAATTTCGCTGTAAGGCAATTTGATATATTACATAATATTTCCTTTCTTCATGATATTATCTACGCTTCTGTGTTGAGTAGCTTATTATGTTAAAGATTAAATAGTTTTGCAATTTGATTAAATTAATTTTGTTGAAATATTCCAAAATATGTTCTAAAATTAAAACGCTTATGAAAAAAAATACTTCCGGTTTTAATAGAGGAAGGATGATCAAATTAATTGGTTTATTTTTTGCTCGCGTCTTACTGTCATGAATATATACATTTAATAAGTCTAATAATTGAGTAGGGATGAAGAAGGTGGTCATTAGAATAAATGTACCCACATTTGTGTCGTTTACATACCCACCAGTGTGGGTGTAAGAGGTAAGGAAACAAATGTTTTTGGAAAAACCACACGATATTTATTAATGGTAAAATTATTTTTAAAAAAAACTCCATGGTTTTAGCTCGCAATCGAGCAATACCGACTGAGAGGCCACTGGCATTAGCGATTATAGTGCTAACATATGCGGATAAAGGGTGTCATGTGATCAGCACAGCAAGCCTTCCGGCCGTTGATACAAGTTCCTTAAACCGGAGCTGCAAGTTCTTTATTCGCGTAGCACTTAATTTGTTCTCACGAGGCTGAGTTTGACCCCGTTACAGACCCACTGCTTCACAGGTAAATTTTGATAGCAACAGGGATTGAACCCAGTTAAACTGTAGCCAGGAACTCCTATCCCAAGGGTCGCCAAATGGCGGAACGCTGTCCTTATCTAGATCGTAAAAACATCTGGCATGTCATCTTAATTAATGAAGAGAACGAAGACTTTTAGAAGCTCTCTTTTGCAAAGCAATCTGTAAGTGAACTACAAACAACGCTTAGAAAACTTCCAAACGTTTATTTTCATAATTTCATGTTGTAATAATCTAAAAACAGATGAAAGAAAAATTAAATTCAAAAAAAAAATCCTCTTTGGATTTAAACTTGAAATTTATTTTGGGACTTGAAGCTGTAATTTCTCCTTTAGTTTAAGAATTAATTTTCTCATTGAGTTTTTGTGTGGAACTATTTAATTTGATATTTGGAGCTAAGTTTGTTTTTCCTTTGCGGATAAAGCTAGCAAGAAATTTCGTGTTAATAGCATGTTAAATATTATACCCGGATTGTTAACAATAACTGTTGTATACCTACTTATAGTCATTACATAGGAGAAAGTGGTCTTATTTGTTAGAATCACAATATACTATTTTTAGACATAAAAAATAACGTTTCTCAAGGACCATAACCTCAGATTTCAATAAGCGCTTGTTCCAAATTTCTGCTTTATGTATTTCATTGTTTTGGAGTTACATTTTTCAACCATCTACACACATAATATCTCAATTATGTGATTACCTATTGATAATCATTTTCCACTTATCTCGCTACCTTCATTTCATTACATTATTATAAATTCCACATTCATAATATTTAAGTGTTTCTTTCAACTTTTTATTTACCAACCAAAATGTCGTTCACAATTGTTTATGAATTTAAAATCAACTACTCTACATTACGGATATTAAAAACTGAAAAGGATAAAGTCTATTCAACAACTTTAAGACTAGCCCCATTGATTTTAATGTCAAGGATTTGTGATCTGGTTCCATATTCTCTGTCAGTACCGGGGATATTCTATAATAAGCAATTTTTATTTTCTATCGAGCCCTCATAGAGAGGAGTATTGTGATCGTAAACCCACTAGATTAAGATAAATATTCTGAAAATTAAAAATGACACCTGGAAACAGGAATCGAAATCGGGACCTTTGGCTTAGTATTCCAATGCTCTAACCGCTAAGCGATCCAGGAACTGCCCCGTGCCCCGGGATAATTCTTCACTCATATCTTTAAGGCAGATTCTGTGATGGACGTGCGTAAATCGTTGGCTACAAATGTGTGCTCAGTTAAGATCACGAACTACCAGATAACTCAGCCACCATTTTGATAAACGTCGACGTTTCATGATCCTATTAAACCATAAAAGTGGTTCTTGGGATGCCGTTTGTCTGCCTGTCTGTCTGTATATTAGACTAGAGCCTAAACCTTTTTACAGATCGGGATCACACTTGGTATTTAGGTTTTTTTGAGGTTCCCTAGAGGAATATTTTGAATTGATATCCAACCCTAAAATTAGGGGTAGTTAATTAAAGAGCAAAAATAGAAAAAAATACATTTTCCCCTAATGTGACATAACAATTTTGATTACATTTTATACCCAGGTATTTTAATGTTACAAACAAAATCTAAGCTCTCCTTTTTCCATGAAAATTACGTTGAGCGTTTAATATCGTGCATAGCATCCCCATAAATTCTGTGATACAGTCGGCTCGAAATCTTAAATTTACACGAACACTATCGCACTTGGATCATTTCTGATTAAACATTAAATGAGATAAGGAATTAATAGCAGTTCCTAATACTGAACATTGTTGAAACATTAAATGATATTTGGATAAAAACTGTCTTGAAAAGGCCGTTTTTGACCATTTTAAAATGGCTTCACAGATAATCATTTTGCATAAATATACCTTCTGTCATAATAGGGACATACTGTAGTTATTAACAAGAAACTTTGTCTCCTTGTCCCACATCGTCACCGCGGAAAGTTTCTAGTAATCATTCAATTACGAGTTCACTGCACACATTTCTGGCATATCTTGGTCTTTTCTTTTCCCTTTTATTCCCAAACCTCGCGTGATCCGGGAGCTGAGTTGGGCCTGCTATGATGTACGATCTTAAAGGTGCTTTACAAAAGTAGAAATTTCCAATATTGATCATATCTCCGCAAATATTCAGATACGAAATAGACTATTGGTGTAGAGTTTTAATACTATGCAAAAGTAAATTATTTTATTTGGAATATCTTTTTATAAAGTCAGTAGTTTACGACCTATAAATAAACACATATATATATATGTTTATTGGGCTTTTTGACCATTTCAATTGATTGTTATGCTCTTTATGCTCTTTGTTGCACATAGATGTTCCTAAATGTTTCTGTAAGCCTGTATATTATTTATCTATAGTATATATGTATATATTAAGGTGCAATTTGCTTTTTTCGTGAACTCTGATCTGTAGTGCAATTGTTGCAGTGTGTATTTGGTTGATAGTGCAAGGAATTAGTTTGAACTTTCAAACAAATTATATCGATAAGATTATAAAAATAAATGGTTTGTTGTACATGTGGTTTCTCTTTTTACTTTGAAAACATTCTCACATTCTATTCTAGTTTCAGAACAAGACGCAAAATAAATTTTATTCTTACTAGAATATTTGCTCTTTATGGATAGATTTTTTTTTTACATATTCCAATGGCTATTTTGGATTCTTGTGTTGGTCTTCTTTTTATTGGTTTTGAGCTCTTTTATACGTTTACAATTATTATTATCCTTTCCCACAATAGTAGAAATTATGTCCACCACTTTGAAAGTGCTTGTGGTTATACAGTTGCGGTTTTTGTCCCGTTAAACTCTAAGAAATGTGCTTCTATTAACACTTTAATTCAACAATGCATGATTTCCTGTCCACCAAATATGTTAGTGGCAAGAATACTAACGACCGTGAACTGTCCGAAAATGTAATGATGTTCCAACAAAGTTGAACAACAGACAAAACGGCTCACCCCACCGTCTTTACGATTAGAAATGATCAGAATCCGTCAATTGTATGACCAAATGTTTAACATTGCTGACACTGTGAACAAACTTTACTTATTGGAAATGTTGGTATTACTGGATACAGGTTGGTAGTCCTCACCTATGGGACCTATTACGGCTTGAGTATTATTTTTAGTAAAGCTATTAATGTGTTGTTTTTTTCTCAAAGGTAGCCATCTGTGAATGTTTTTTGCTTCCGGAGCTAATGGCGGTGATTTCATTCCACGAAGCGGCACAATATAAAGCACAGTTATTAAAATATACATATATATATTAAAGAATTTTTTTTTATTTAGTTCCGCACACAGACTTTTTAAAATCTGAATAAAATTAACAATGTTATGATTTTATTACCAAAGCATGATTTTTTATTTTAAAAAATCTATGTAAAATAATTTCCTATTTAATCTACAATACAAATATCTAAAAATCCCTGTGTGCGGAATAGTATTTAATACCATAAAGTTGGCAGACAAATTTTGTGAGACTTTCTTCAATGCTAAAGAAAAGATCTGTCATCAAAACTTATAAAATGTAGTTTACGGCAAAATAGCGTCAAAGATATTCGTATTTAATATTGTTACTTTATATACAAAATATATTATTATTTCAAATTTATATATTTATTAAGGGTAATATATGAAATCTGGATAGTGTCGAGATTAGCTGGGAGATATCAGAATTAGCCAGGTGCAGTGGATAAAGTCAGAAATAGAAAGTAATATCTCTCATTTACGACCTTATTCGGATAATATCGACACTAGCCTGCAAGACTTGGATTACGTGGAATAATATATTTTGTAGAACTAAGCAAGTTTCAATAAGATTTTTTTTTAAACAATATTTCGAAATTGGACAATAAAGTGAATCGTAGCAGTGCAATAACATTCGTAATGCCACATTTTATGCTTTATGTTTATACTAACCTAACCTAGCTTAACCTAGCCTAACTTAAGGGGAGTCTGAATGGTGACAATTTTTTCGTCAATTTTTTGTTTTTAATGGATTATTATTCTCTGGAATCTCCTTTTTTTTAAAAATGATATATAACATTAAATAGTTTTTAAAAAAATTGTGAAAAAAATCTTTTACACAAGTTTGCAATGCTATGAGAACATATTTTTGAGTCGTATCCATCAGGCGTACGCATAATATATCTATCCTTTTATATAGTATGTGTAAGTTATACCTTTTGGTGTAATTTAGTATTTGGCTACTTTGATTATTCTGGTTACAAATTCATCTTCTGTCTACATCTGCTAAACCTCAGCTCAGCTGTTATTGTTTGTAAGGTTATGTTGTTTATCAAGTTATGTGATTCTGCAAACATTGTTGTAAGAATTTGTGTTTTAGATTATAGTTTTATTTAGTGTTTATAATATATTTTTAAATGGGTAGCAAGAAGAGAATTGGAACAAGTCGTGTTTATTACAAGAAAATGAAACATATTGGCCTATCAAAACCTAAAGAGCAAACCCCAATTTCATCTGTCAGTCAACAAGGACTAAAACAGCCTAAGGAAATCTCAATAGATGAGTTTATAAAACTAAAAAAAGCTGTTTTTGACCTCGACGAAAATATCAGGCAGAAAAGGACTTGAGATAAAAGGAAGCTGAAAGACTTATATCAAATGCAGATGAATATCTGGACAACGTTTCTTAGAGTGCTGGACGTAATTAGAATGTGAAAAAATAACACAAGTAGGCCCTATGTACTAATATCTTTGACGCTCTTTTGCCGTAAACTACATTTTATTAGTTTTGATGACAGATCTTTTTTTTTACCATTGAAGAAAGTCTCACAAAATTTGTGTACCAACTTTATGATATTAAATACTAGTTCCGCACACAGGGATCTTAAGATATTTATATTGTAGACTAAATAGGAAATTATTTTATATATTTTTTTATAAAAAATCACGCTTTGGTTATAAAATCTTAACATTGTTACTTTTATTCAAGCTTTTAAAAAGTCTGTGTGCAGAACTAAATAAAGTATACTATACTATAATACTTAGCACCGCGTCTTACTATCCGTTTGGGTTATACGCTTAAGTACTAATTACACTAATGGATCAGGAATTTGGAAGGTTAAATTTAGAGGAAGTGAACCCGCATTAGCGTGGAAGGAGAGTGGAAAATCATTTAGGAAAAACCACCCCCAGTTCACCCGACCTAGATTTGAACCTCGATCTCCCCGTCTTTGGTGGTCTAGCTCAACACGACTGGCGCGTTAGCTAACTACGCCACCGAGGCGGTAACTAAATAAAGAAATGTTCTTTAATATGTATATGTATATTTTTTAAAGTTTTCACTAATAAATCCTGAGATATGTGTCATAAAGCTAACATTGAAGAGTTTAAATGGCGTTCGGACTGCCCCTAATCTAACATAGTCTAAACTAACCTAACCTAATCTAAGTTAACCTAGCCTCCACCATATAAATTACCACTATCCAAGTGCCGGTGGATAATGTCAATATCATATGGATAAACTTCGAAAAACATTGTTCAATCACTTCTCACCCAACATTATCTATGTATTTTGAATAACGTCAACATTATCTGGATAATATTGACTTTATCTGGGTTTGGACTTTACCCGTAGTAGATATATATGTATATATAATACATAATGATATATGATTTGTTGCGTTATAAACAAGTTTGAAATTCATCGAGGCTAGAATGAATGGAATAGGACTAGTTGCTTGGTTTTTGTTCTATATTTTTATTAATAAAATGAAGAATTTTTGTATCTTTGTGTCTGTCTGTCATAAGCAATGCGCGATAAATATCGCAAGCAAAGCTCTGAATTAAAAAAATTAGTAGCCTCTACGCACGAACATGTATACACCTCGAAGCCTGAACTTTACAAATTTGAATAAGTTTTTTTAATTAATAAAAAATTTGAGTCGAAAGAAATGAAAGTAGTTTTTGTTTTTCCTGTTTGAAACAAATCAAAGCGTTGACAGTCAGCGCCGGGTACTTTTGTTTGTGGTATTTTCTGGAGACGATATTTAAAAATGAAATTTACTTCAATTGGTTTAATCCACACTCACCAATTACTTAATAACTGTGGAAGGTTAAGTCCTAATATTTGATTAACGGTAATGGGACAAATTACTTTAGGGATTATATTAAAAATTATAAAACAAGCTTTTGATTCTACCACTGTACCATTATTACATCAGTTTCATTTCAAATATTTGTCTTGCGGTAATGAACGATTTACACAAATTCATTGGACGAGAGAAAGTTTAATATAGATTTAGAATTATTTTATTTTGACTTTTCCCTATATTGTTAGAACAAATCTATAATACAAACGTTTCTACTAATTTTCAATAGAGGGAATTTGAATACATAAAAGAGATAGAACTGTAATATTTACAAAACAACTTACTGTCTGTAGTTTGTGCTCGTGTTTGTTTGGTTCTACAGAATATTTTATTATGTGTGTCTTTCATCAATTTAATAGGGGTTTTAACAAGACTCTCTCAAAATGCTGAGATTAATTTAATAAGATAACACTTGTCGAACTATGTATTGGCTGATTTAATTGAATTATTATTATGGTTGTCAATACATAATATATTTCAATAAGGAAAACCTCCCTTCGCACCACGAGGCAATTGCATTACATTTGGAAGAAGGCACAGGAAAGATGGATAGAAACATATAAAAGAGACGAACACAACATGGCTTTTACAATGAAAAGAAGACCACAGTTCCCTATCTGTGTGTCCTATCATTCTTTGCAATTTTTCATTTTCCCCCTTTTGTGTTTGTTGTTGTTGTTGTTGTTGTTGTTGTTGTTGTTGTTCTTTCAGGAAGTTGCGTTGCGCGTTTCGCACTCCTCCCTGATGAGTTCCGATAGAATGAAACCTAGGTCGGGGGATCGGGCGGTGACGATCGATTATCTTTGGGAAGCAACCATTGCCCCTTTGTCCATTGGCGGCGGTGTGAAGTGTGTTCTTCTTTTCATTGTAAAAGCCATGCTGTGTTCGTCTCTTTTATATATTTCTAGCCACCTTTCCTGTGCCTTCTACCAAAATGTAATGCATATAATGGTTTTCAGAAACTCATTTCACTATGAATACATTGATGGCTGTTAGAAGTTAAGATAAGCATATAGCACTACTCATCTCAAAAACCAATATCAATATTAAACAGTAACAGATAATAAGCTTTAATGTATGTGAAATGGGTAGTCTACATATTTTCAATCACTTTCATTTTGTGCTTCGAAGAAGCTTCATTTTATTTCCTAAGAGAGAATAAAATGGTGGTTATTAATATATCCGGAATACACTCAGCAATAATTCCTTTGGTGTATCTGTCCAGGGTTTTTGGGCTGGTTCCTCATTCTCTTTTTAAAACTGCTGGTGAATGTGGCACAACATTTTCATCTAAATGTGTGATTGTTTATAGCTTAATGGTAGATGTTTGTATAATATGTTCATTGGTACCGGGGCTTGTAAAATATATTCTAGAACGGGATGAACTCGATAATGTTACCAAAACCACTCTAGTAGTACAGAAAATTGCCTTTAAATCAGCAAACGTGTGCATTATCTTCTCAAGTTTCGCAACCAGACGTAATATGAGTCTTCTCTTTGATCAAATATCTGCCCTAGATGAGGATCTAATCAGAAACTCATTTCACTATGAATACATTGATGGCTGTTAGAAGTTAAGATAAGCATATAGCACTACTCATCTCAAAAACCAATATCAATATTAAACAGTAACAGATAATAAGCTTTAATGTATGTGAAATGGGTAGTCTACATATTTTCAATCACTTTCATTTTGTGCTTCGAAGAAGCTTCATTTTATTTCCTAAGAGAGAATAAAATGGTGGTTATTAATATATCCGGAATACACTCAGCAATAATTCCTTTGGTGTATCTGTCCAGGGTTTTTGGGCTGGTTCCTCATTCTCTTTTTAAAACTGCTGGTGAATGTGGCACAACATTTTCATCTAAATGTGTGATTGTTTATAGCTTAATGGTAGATGTTTGTATAATATGTTCATTGGTACCGGGGCTTGTAAAATATATTCTAGAACGGGATGAACTCGATAATGTTACCAAAACCACTCTAGTAGTACAGAAAATTGCCTTTAAATCAGCAAACGTGTGCATTATCTTCTCAAGTTTCGCAACCAGACGTAATATGAGTCTTCTCTTTGATCAAATATCTGCCCTAGATGAGGATCTAAAGTGCTCTCCCTATTTTTACACAAGGGTCTTTTGGTTTCTAGTGTTTGTTCCCTTTCCTTTGGTCTTGATTCCTTTAGTGTTTTATTTAACAAATATTTCATATTTTTCAGCACTCTTTGCAATTGGTGATAATACATACATCAGTTTGACTACGCTTGTAATTATTCAGTTTTGTTGTCTGGTTTAACTCATTTCTGTTAAATGTTCACTTATCAACGCGGCAGTTCAGAAATTATTTGTGACTAATCCAACCGACGATTTTATGACAACAAAGGAAGCTAATGATCAACCATTTATAATTCAACGTTCTACAGTAAATCAACAGAGAAATGATAAGATCTATAATAGACCTTCTTCCGTGTCTTTTAGACTGGAAATTATAAGAATTCGTCTTCTGCACGATAACATTTGTGACATAGCTGGCACAGTAGACCATTGCTACTCTCTGGAAATGTTGATTTTCACCGGTTGCCATTTTATAGCTATTACGTTTTTAGTATTTTCCCTTGTAAGTTTTAGCATAGTAATAGCTAATGGTTATTTATCTACATTCTTAATGTTGGTTAGTTTTTTGCTGTTGGAGTTAGGGTGTGTGACGTCAGTCTGTGAATCAGTGGAGAGAAAGGTACAGTATTGTCTGTGCATTATGTACAATTATTAATGTACATTACTTTAATTATTTGTACTAATTTACCCTTAACGAGTGTTACAGGTAGGAATTTTGTTTTTGTATTAAACTGGCGATATTTGAAATTATTGAGAAGAAAAGAGTGTTCAAAACGTACCAAATCTTTAACCAATTAATTTTCTATAAATGGAAATATATTTGGAATTAACTTTTTACTTTTCTAATTTTGTAAGGTATTCAATATTAATTTGCTATAATACTAGTAACTGTCTAGGGATATAGATAGACTCTCATCCCATGGGTGCAATTATTGTAATAAAAAAATTATACATTTTAAAATAACTTTAAAGAAAATTAAAATTTTAGAAACAATCTAAAAAGATTCATTTGCTAAATTAATTGAATTTACATTCCAAAATTGTTTACCAATCTCTCTCTGTTTTCATGTATGCAGGTAGACTTCTTATAATTTCAATCTTCCTTATCCCTACTCCATTATCGTAATTAGTACATAAGCGTATTAACCGAACAGGTAGTAAGACGCGGTGCTAAATTAATATAGCTATGTATTATTTTATTTACCGCATCTTACTACCCGTTTGGGCTATACGCATGTATTATAATTACTCTAATGGAGTAGGAATGAGGAAGGAATCATTTTAGAGGTAGTATACCCGCATTTGCATGGATCAAGAGTGGGCAATTATTTGTGAAAAAAACACCTCAAAAGACCCTACCAGGATTCGGGCCCTGGTCTCCTCGTCAGCAGCGGGACAGTATAACACAAGAAATGACGTTCGAGCACTGAAGTGGTTTCATAGAAACTGATAATACAAAAATAATAAGCACTCCGTCAATTGAGGCGGTTCATCTTTTGTAGCTTTAGTAATTTTGAAATGATTTCCAGTCGAAGTGTTAAACGTATATTAAACATTATTAGCCTTTATATTTACACTCGCTTTTCTCGTTGTGGGCTCCACCCCCAAACCCCCCAGTGAGTGTAAACTAATGTAATTCCAGCGTTGTTTTGAACTTTGATTTATTTTTACAATTTTATGATTCTAGCTTTCCCATAATTGTGTCAGAAAATTTTTAAAAATGTGTGAAAAAGTGCAAAATTTACCTAAAATAAAAAATCTAGCTGCTGGTTTTTTTGATAGGTCTTACCATTTAGCCACAAGAGGCCTCCAAAGAAAGGTGCGCACCGACTTTTAAGTTGCTCCACTATTTTGAATTTTTTTTCGGGGGTTAAAAATTAAAATTTTTAACTTTTTGGAAATTTCCCCGTCGGTTACAGACTAGAAGCTATAAGTTTGCCAAATTTCAAGTTTCTAACTCATCTGTAAGTGGTTAAACATTAATATCAGTGAGTGATTCAGCCATGCAGCTTTATGGTATAGTGATTCCATAATAAAAGTACGTCTAGGGCGTACGAGTATCGGCCTTGTCGAGTTGTAATGGAGGAATGTTCTTGATCGACAGGTGAAAACGACATCGATCCTCGTGAGCAAGCTGCTGAACGAGGTGTATGACGAGGAAGTGCAGAAGGAAGTGAGTAAATAAGATTTTGGTTGGAAGAACAGTACAGAAAATTCAAACATATTTCTTTGCGCCCGACATTGACATCTTACTATATTGTAGGTGACCTCGTGGTCTAGGGTTAAGGTGTCAGACTTTTGTGCTGTGGGTCTGGGGTTCAATCCTCGGTCCCGGCACAGATTTATCTGATTGCCAAACCCTTCCTTCACCTCTGACAAGACGTGTATTAGTGAATGTGTGGAATGCCAGGCCTCCACCGTGGTTCGGATCCCATGTTAAACTGTAGGTCCTCCATTTCATCTCACAATCACCCTATCATATTACACATTAGCGTAAGTGCGTATAAACCGAACGGGTAGTAATATGCGGTGCTAATAATAATGATATATTATTAGTGTAAATATATAGGTATTATAATATCTAACAAAAATAACATCTGCAGGTGACATAACTTTATGCATGAATACCTATATTAATATTGTTTTAGTAACTTTAGTAACTAACTTCTACTGTTCTTCCTACCAAAATCATACTATTCATACCGTGCTTATTAAGGCGATTCGAGCGGTTTTTTTAATCCTTTTTAATATTCTGTTTGTTTTTCTTTGAGGGCGGGAAAGGCTGGTACTTTGTACATTCCGTTTAGCCTGAATCGTATTACACTAAAGCCCTATCCTATAATGAGCTATCCAGCAGTGGATAACCTTTTGACGTTAGAAGGGCCGCATGTCACTTCATGGACTCCTTATCTACAGTAGACCTACATTTTGACAACATTATAAAGACGTAATTCACCTGAATAAGAGTTAGTGTCTTTTTTAACCCATAGTTTGTGAGCGGTTTTTTTATTTGTTTGGTTTTCATTCAACGAGAGACAATTTTAATGTTTTGATATATTTATTACATATTAAAAGAGGAATATGTTTATTAAAGAATGTATAGATTATAAATAATTGAAAAAAACTTTTCTTTTTAGCTTTTCTTAACTTGTTCTCCATGGATCTAGGTTCATTTTTAAAAATAGCTGTAAATATGTACTGTGCAATCATGTTTAAAAATATTCGGTGGCCGCATCATTTAAGGTTTCACTCTAGTGTTACACTAGACTGTTAGATGACGGTTGGGGGGGGGGCAGGAAGGGAGAGATGTTCGAGAGGTCCAGATCTTGGTTGGGTGTACTGAGGGTTTTTTTTCCTAAAAAAAATGGGGTTTCACTCTTTCTACACTCAAATGCGGGTAAACGTCCTCTAAATATAGCCTTCCTAATCCATAAAACCATTAGCGTAATTAGTGCACAAGAGTATATCCCGAATTGGGGTAGTAAAACGCGTCGATTAAAAAAATGTATGGGCTTGGAAGGAGAGTGGGGGAACCCGATTGTGACAAGACCCTCCTCAAAAGCCTGTATTAGCTCCAAGGTGAGAATCAGATACACTATTATCAAGCTGTTTCCTGGATCTCGTTTCAGTTGTTCCTCTTCTCCCACCAGCTCCAAACACGCAAGATCCAGTTCACCGCAATGGGGTTCTTCCCCTTGGATAACACACTCCTGTACACGGTGAGGCCGCAACTTTTCACTTCTAGTAACGACATACTGTGCAATATATAATTTCAGAACCTGACTAAATGGACATGTCTATCATGTTTAAAAACAGGTTGGACAAACTTATTCGAAAAATACTATCCTCTTTTAATGCATCGCATGCCCGTCAACTCTGTGATGCAGTCGGCTGGAAATAGTAGATTTACACGAACACTATTGCACGTGGATCATTTATGATTAAACATTAATGGAGATAAAGAGTTAATAGATGTTCCTAATACTGAACATTGTTGAAATATTATATTATATTTGGATAAAAACTTCATTGGAAAGGACATTTTTGACCATTTTAGAATAGCGTCACAGATAAGCACTGTGCACAGATCTTTATTATGTATTAATAGGGACAAACTGTAGTTATTAACAAGAATCTTTGTCACTTTGTCCTCCACAGTCACCACGGAAAATGTCGAGTAATCATTCAATTACGAATGAACTATACACATTTCTGGCATATCTTGGTCTTTTCTTTTACCTTTTACGCCCATACCTCACGCAAACACACAAACGCAGATGCGACCCGGGAGCTGAGTTGTGCCTGCCTGCTATAATGAACGAACGCTCTTAATTTTTAAATTATAATTCAAAAATGTGATAACATAAAAAAAACCTTTTAAACTTCGCCCTCAACTTTTTCTTTGCATGTTTCAAACTTCGCTTCGATTTCGATCCGTATTTTAAAAAAAGGTGACTTTGACACAGTCCTTGAACCCTGTCCTAAAAGTGTCCATGCATACAGACACTAACGTAAATTATATCTAGATTAGTCAGGGATTCCCAAACTTTTAAGACTAAAGAAACCTTTGCACCATAAAAAATTACAAGCTAGAACCATCATAGAAAGTTGTAATTTAATAATATGAACATTCTATGATGACAGTTTTAAATTTTAAGAGTTTAAAATTATAAAATAGACGGAAAAACTCCGCATTATTTGGGATGAGCCTTTGTCAAATGCCCTTCAATCATATTTGAAAAGAATTGGCATCCTAATAAATGATACTATTTAATATTGTGGAAAACAATTAATGAATATTCTAAAATTGCCTCATGGAGCCTGAGATATCTATGCATAATTTGAAAAACTCTGGATTAAGTTCTAGGTATTGAAAATTTGAAAACTTTGGTATTATAATCTACGAAGTAAAGTCTTTTATTTAAAAAGAATAAAGTACTATTAATTAAAATCGATTTCGTGGAACTCGAAAAAATAGCCGTCAAAATAAATTGCCAATATCTCAAATATGCGGATTCTTCATTAAATATTAGTGGAACTAAACTTTTTTTTAGCACATCCTTAGTGTAAACGCTTTCAATTAAAAAAAGTTAAGAAAATTTGTTGGGTAGACATCCAGAAATCCTTTTCGAAAGGAATCGCTTCTCATTTAAAATATATCTATCTACAGGTGGCCATAAAGTTTGGGCACATAGGCATCTACACAGATACACAAATATAGTCAAATACACTTGCTTATACGTGTTTTAATACATGAAAATACAAAAATACATAAAATATATTGTTTGTACAGTGCATTAAATGACATTACATTTCATTTTCAATGTGTTGTCCAGCTTTTTTTGTTGTGCTTTTTTTGGCCTTTGCCTATGTGTTCAGACTTTATGGCCATCCTGTATATCTATCTATATTTATATACATGTATATATAATATACATATTATAAATATATGTAACGTATATACACATATTTATAAACATGTATATACATGTGTGTGTAAATATATATATATAAATAATATATATGTATGTTTATACGTACTGTCATTTTTCAATTTAAATAATATGATATATAGATGCGGCTATAACCGTAACTATCAAATATAAAAGCTTTGCTTATATATTTATGTGTGTAACACACATATATACATATACACAGTGGAACCTCGTCCATCCATGATCCAAATTTCCGGTTCATCCGGACTGAAATTTTGCACAAATTAATTTTTTTGTAACACATTTTTATGGGACGAATAGGCCTAGATGATGTATTTTTTAACACCTTTAAAATCAATTAATTAATTAATTGCGATATTATAGTCGCAGAGTGAGTACAGTACTGTACAGCAATCTGCCGCCACTCGTAAACACCATTCAAAATTGACCCAACCAAAAACTTAATCAATATTTTATGAATGCACAGTGGTTGTAACATGTAGGTGTTTTTATAATCTGTTATCATGAAATTAAATGGTGAGTTGAAATAATATGTATGGTTTTAATAAATGTTTACTATATCATTTGGATTATCTGTATTTCCGTTTATCCGGATGACATCCAGTCCCAGCTATACAGGATGAACCAGGTTACACTGAATATAATCATCACAGAATGAAGTTTGATGCATGTTTTTCAGTTGCAGTTGAATATGTGTTTTCTGTTTCAGATTGTCGGGGCGGTGTCAACCTATTTAGTGATCCTAATTCAGTTCCATATATCCTCTAGTGATAAGGACAAGCCATTCAACATGACAGCTTGTAATACAAGTTTCAATTTGTAGGGACTGCAAACTGGTAGCTGATGTTGAAATAATTCTGGCTATATTTAAGATGTAGTTGTGTATGTATTAATGTCTATATTTACAATATATGTATGTACGTTAATGTATATATTTATTATATCTCTATCTGTATTAATGCCTAAATTTCCAATATCTGTATGTATATATTTAATATATAATATTATATGCTTTCCACAAGAAGAGGTTTCTGCTGACCAACAAGTTGAGTTTGGAACTAAGGAAGAAACTGATGAAATGCTTCATTTGGAGCATCGCACTGTATGGAGTAAAAACTTGGACTCTCAGAAAGATGGAAAATAAATACTTGGAGAGCTTTGGAATGTGGTGCTGGAGAAGATTCAAGAAGATCAGGTGGACAGACAGGCTGATAAATGGGTGAGAAGAGAACAATTATTTTGGATGGGATTCTTTGGTACAAATCAAACTGGATCAGACACATCTTTAGGAGGAACTGTCTTCTACACCACGTCATATAAGGTAAGGATGAGGGGGATAGGAGCTTAGGAAGAAGGAGGATTTAAATATTGGATGACTTGAAGGAAATGAGAAAATTCCAGTAGAGGACAGGACTCATTGGTGGTCTGAGTTCACTGACAAAAGGAATGGACCTGCCGTAAGACAACACCTAATAATAATATTAATAATAATAATAATCTATATATGTTTTTACGTCTATATTTCTTAAAGCTGTGTATGTATTAATGACTATATTTATTATCGCTGTGTATGTAATAATGTCATATAAATTTCCATATACTACATTATGTAAAGTGTATTCTAATTGTAGTGATATTGCAGTTGTAATTATATTGATAGATCCAAAATTGTTCTCTTCCCACCCATACTTAATAATAACGCTAATTGAATTCAAAGGAAGTGTACCCGAATTTTCGTGGAGGGAAAGTGACAAACCATTAAGGGGGGGGAAAAAACTTCTCAATACACTCGACCGGGATTTGAACTAGAACTGAGAAGCTGGACACGACCTTGTAAAATACGCTTCGAGCACAAATATTAAATTGTTGACTACATAGACATCTTCTTTCTCAACTTTTATTAAGTTATTTTGAAACATGAGACAGCGCTGGCCGAGTATTTATCAATGGTAGATTGTTTGACCCGAAGCTGTTGAAATCGTGGCGCTAGGTCAATGTTAAGTGACGTTTGTAATGAATGACATATGAGGCTCTCGTCTAAGAAAAATAAATATATTGTCAGTGTCCTAGCTTGTTTAAGTTACGAAGGCAGTGGCGTAAAAATATTTACTAGCGTTCGGGACCGGTAATATTAGTGGCCCTCCTCCCTAATAATATTCCGTCCACAGATTCTGAAGGCATCCCACTTGCTATTAAAAATAATAAAATATTTATAATATGGTAAAACACTTGACAGTTCCGAACGAATAGCATGTGTGACGTAATGAGAGCATATGTGACGTACTATAAGTATGTGTGGCGTTCTAAGATCATGTGTAAGGTAATAATAGCATGTGTGACGTACTAAGAAATGTGTGTCGTACTAAGAGCATATGTGACCTAATAAAAGCAGATGTAACGTACTATAAGTTTGTGTGACGTTCTCAGATCATGTGTAAGGTAATAATAGCATGTGTGACATATTAAGAGCATGTGTGAGGTAATAATAAGAACATGTGTGACGTAACTAAGAGCATGTATGACGAAATTAAGAGCATGTAAGACTACTGAGAGCATGTATGACGTAACAAAGAGCATGTAAGACTACTGAGAGCATGTATGACGTAACAAAGAGCATGTAAGACCCACTGAAAGCATGTGTGATGTAACTGAGAGCCTGCAGAGAGAGGAGAGCGTCACGTGCTACTCACGGAGGTTTGAGAGGAGCTCCGGCTGTCGACCCCTGTGGAGCAGGTGGCCATCGGGCTGCTGGGGTGGGACGCGTGGCTGCGCTGCATTCCTGGGGAGATCCCGCGGACCCTCGGGGACCCCAGGAGGGGACTGTTGCGGCCAGTGCTGGGAGGAGCAGCCCCTGGGACAGTTAGCACTGGGTTGTTAGGGCTTGGGACTCAAACTGAGCTTCGGGTCATTTGAAGACTGTCTATTGAATCACTTATACCTACTTCGGTGGTCGAGTGGTCTAAGACGTCACTCTCGCAATAGACTGGACTGTCTTTGACGGGGAGATCGGGTTTCGAATCACGGTCGGGTGTAGGCCTACTGAGTTTTTGTCCTAAATAGTTTTCCACTCTCCCTTCATGAAAATACGTGGTACAATTCTTTGAAATTCATCCCTACTCATCCTTAACACTTTTGCGTAGCTAGTACATATGCGTATAAGCCAATGGGGAGTGAGACCCGGTGATAAAAAATAGCATTGGGTCTTACTACCCGTTCGGGCTATACGCATATGTACTAACTACAATAGTGTGTTAGGGGTGAGAAAGGTTGAATTTAAAATATGTGTATCCACATTTACACTGAGGATGAGTGGAAAACCATTTATGGAAAAAAACTGTCAATACACCCGACCGGGATTTGAACCCTGGTCTCCCCGTCATCGGCAATCTAGACTATTGCAAGGGTGACGCCTTAGAATACTCGACTACAGAGGCGAGTGGGTTTAAAATTTAAATCTATTTGTTTTGGTTTTGAAATAGTTTGTATTTTCTTGATTAACAAACTCTTATTCCAAAATAAACACTAGGTAATTTTGAAAATTTTGAAATAAAAAAAATTAGTAAGGACAGTAGATAAACTGGAATAGGAATACGATTTGTTATAGTTTTTTGGAATATACGAACAACTAGTACCAAGCCACAACAAAAAGTTTGTAGGCTATTTTAAATTAATAGAATATGACTGTAAAAAATTAACAATAAAAACACTAAAAAAAGAGAAACGGATGGTTTGAAGAAATAATTGGATAAGAAAATGGTGCTATGAACATTTAAATATAATTCAATTAATGTGAAAAAATACAGCATTACACAATATTATGAGAAAGTGAGGTTAAGATATGACACATAGGCCTAATATAACATTAATAAGATAAAATTGTGTATATGAAAAGATTTAAATAAACATTTGGAATATAAATCTTATAGCTAAAAAGATAAAAGTGGGTATGTAAAGTTGACGAAGCAAATATATGAAGGTAGAGTGTGTGGATCAAAAGGAAGAGGTAGGCCATGTAACACTTGGCTGAATGTTGTAGACGAGTGTGTGGAAAAAAAGAAACATCAAAGAGTTTTAAGAATAAAAGAGCATGTATGACCGTGTGTATGGATGTTGTTGAAGTGAAGGGAGTATGCAAGGATAGGGAAGTGTGGAGAAAGTTAGTGAGGATGGATTAAGTAGGGAGTTATTTGAGCTATATGCACATTTTCTTGCCTACCCCGTAAGGAAACGACGTGATTGGGTAAGATTTGAATCGACATTAGAATGGATATCAACAAACATATTGAAAGTCATTGTAATTACGTCACTGTCCATATCGAGGGGACCCACAATTCAAAAGATGTAAATTGGTTGAAAAATGACACCTGGACACAGGGAATCGAACCCTGGACTTATGGCTTAGCGCGCCGTCAATATTCTCTGCCACTGAGCTATCCAGAATCTGTCCCGTACTCTAGGGTCATTCTTCATTCCTAGTTTAAGGCTGAGCCTGTGATGGACGTGTGTAAATCGTCACTACACGATGAGCGACCAATATTATCGCGAGCTTCTACAGCCAGCTGCAACTCAGGATGGCTAATCAACAACATTATTTTACAATTTTTATTTGTAAGCTAATTTTATTGGCAGCTTCTAACGATTGCGTTCAATTCCCTGTTGATTCCGTAAAATTAATAAGTACTAACATTAATACAAATTTAAAGTATTCGGACACAAGGCCGTAGCCTTGGGGGTTTTGGGGGTTGGACACCCCCACCCCCGAAATTTTATGTACAAAATATATATGGCTTTATTTATGGTTCAAACAATATCAATAATAAGATACCAGTACAAATTAGGGGGCTGGTTTTTTACCATAAAAAGCACTTTAGAGAGCTTCTAGAGGTATTAAAAATCTAAAAATAATTCTAGCCTTCGGCAGTTAGGGATCTGTGTTACCATAAAAAGCACTTCAGATAACTTCTAGATGTGTTTAATATCTAGAAATTTTCCTAGCCTTCAGCAGTTAAGGGGTTATGTTGCCATAAAAAAGCACTTCAGATAGCTTCTAGAGGTGTTTAATATTTAGAAATTTTTTCTAGCTTCCGGCAATCAGGGAATGTGCCCACAAACCCTCTCCCCCCCCCATCCCCCCCCGAAATTATTGGTTGGCTACAGCCTTGTTCGGAAACCTTGGAAAGCTAAATGTTGAAACTTGAAAACATGTAAACTATAGCATTTGTTTATATGGAAAATAATTCAACACAATTTTCCCATTTTTAGGAACAACCCTGAAAAAGTGCTTTATCACAAATTCATTAAGTTACCTTTTTGTCCGTCGTTGAATCTTTTCAGGGGAGCTTTGGAAAAAGACATCTTGATAATCCACGAACGCGACTTGTGTCTTTTGATCACTATTAAGAAACTTTAACTATGTTGTAATTTAGACTATAAATTCTCCTTATTAAAAAAATGTTAGTTCACAAATAATATTGTCCAAAACTTTGTTTTGTTGTTATTCGACAAACAATTGAATGCATTTTCCAGAGAAAATAATAGGGTATAATTTATTTTTTTCGGATGAATTTAAAAGATACCATAGAGAAAATACGTAATCTAATTACGCGTTTCTATTTTTACTGTTGGTCTTGTGAATAAATAAAATTAAGTTTCTAAAATTCAGATGGATATTAAACCTATTTATTCAATACAAATAAAAACTATGGAATAGTTTGAAAGTTCTTATAAACAATTCTGTTAAAGTTGGCGTGACAATTTAAAGGAGACAACCCATTACAACAAGAAGAAATTCATTTTTTGAAACAACCTAAAAATAAGTTTATTGATAAAATAATGACATTTAAGAGGCTTATAAAATATTACACTTAATTTTATATACATAGTTTATCGTTGCTAGGTGTAGGTGAGTGGATAGCACTCATTAATTAGCTTTGGTCCTTAGCGTACTGTGGTGGTTTGTTAACCAGTACTTGTACTAGACCGTAAGAATTAATTAGTTTAATAATGTTTGTAACATTATAATAAAAATATATTGCTTATAAATGTGTTTATATTTATGAAACTAAATTAATACATGATTTTGTGAAGTAATATTACTTTTAATATATATTAGCTTGCATAGGCTTGAAGTGCAGTCAGATATTGCTAGTAATTAATTGTTGATTATCAGGTCGCCTGTATAACAAATGTTTAGGTAGAAAAAAGTGTCATTTTTATTTGTAATAAATGTAATTAATATTAATTATTAAAGACTAAGAAAATGTTAGTTCACCTTTTATTAATGGAGTACCTCCTCGGATGCGATGTTTTCCTGATGGACATAGAAGTTTTTAGTGACGAGCAAACCGCATTTTCTCTTTCTTTCGTGGTTTCTTCCCCCCCCNCCCCCCCCCCGCCCCCTACTTTACTCTCAACACGTGAACCTCTACGATATTATGTTTCCCTAGTCGCCGTGGGAGTAAAAGTTAGTGACTAAGACACTCCGCTTACTTTTTTTTTTGTCGTGTTTCCTAAGCTGAACAAATGAGCGAACACCTCCTTCATTCTGCTGAGTTCCTGACACACGCGCCAAGCTTCGAGGTAACGGCGGTCCTCCGCCTCGATTATAATAGTCGTTATTCGAACCACACACAGCAAGCAAGCAGCTGTTTGTTGTTGCTTTTTCTTTTCTTATCTTACTTACAAGTCCCTGCTTGATTTAATAAATAAGCAGCTGGCCTCTCTTTTCGTAAAGCTCTGTGTATCTATCTGACTCATGTACAAGATACATCATTTGGTCTATTTCAGGTTTTGATTGTTTTTTAAGTCCACATCGACCTCTTACAACTTAGTAAAAATCCTTTACTTTCAAAACACTATAGATAACGTTGTTATTAAATGTTATCACCGTACGCCATTAAATCAAATTGTTTAAATTACATTTGTAAGATTTCCACCTAGAGAGAGCTCCGCTCGAAGAGATCAGATATTTGGATTGTTAACTTATAAATAATTACTTTGTAACATTGATATTAAGATTGTAAAATATTGTATCGTAAACTTAAATTGTAATTGTAATAAAGAATCTACTAATAAATAAACATAGGATAGACAAATGAAGGGTTAGTTTCAAAACAAGACAAGTAGGAATTTTACTTTCAAAACCAGATACATCACTGACGGTGCTGTTGACTGACCACTGCGCATCCTAGCAAGAGGAAACAGTCTTCAAAACATAGTTTGTTGCAATTATATGTTAATAAAGTATATAATTAGTGTTTTATAATACCTTAGTGTTTTATCCAGTCGATTGTCCTGAGGCAACAAAAAAAAGACCACGCAATGAAGATATGTGGAAGAGGTCTAAACAGTAAAAAAAAAAATATGAAGTATTTAGGTTATGTTTTTAATTGACGCATTTAGGCAGTGAGTGGAACTAGTACAGTAATAAATTAAACGTGGATACTTTAGAGGTTTTAGTAATTAGTGTTTTTCCTTTATTACAGTCGAGTCGTCTGGTTATAAATTTATAAAAAGTTAGGCTTATAGTTCCTTTAAAATATCGACAAACATTACAGAATATTTGTTTCTTAACAGGAATGGTCCCTCAAAATCACTACTAAATTGTAATCATGGGGGGAAAAAACAAGGAGCCTATAAGTGAAAGGATTTAACCCTTCAGGACCAAAAAAAAGGGTTTCATGTCAAGTTTTATTGTAATTCGGGGGAAATTTCCCAACTTAAATTGAAACAAGATTCGTTTATTTTGAAATACACAGCGTCGTTCGAGCCAAAAAAAAGGCTTGTTGATAACACCAAAGGCGCCAAATCAATCTCAGTGAAATATTTTATTTATAAACATTCGACCAAAGAACGCATACCAGTGTGCATAAAGAAGTTCTTGGATACAACTTGGGCTTTAATGAACCCGTATTGTTGGAGTAATTTCCCGACATTTTCCTTTCGGGGGAATACCAAAGAAAAGGAGAGAAGGAGATCGAAAGCTGAAACTATATTAGAAGGGGGGAAAAAATCTGTAATTGACTTTATTAAGAAGTTCAATGCCATTACATTTTTATTTATATTTGTGAATTTTACGATACGCATCTATTGTTTTGAAGTGTTTGTATACCCTAATTTTCCTCACGAATGGACACGTTTGACAGCTAGAATAAGTTTGTTACTAGTTAGATCTACTTTCACGTATCCATACAACCATGCTTCAAGTCATGTGACCCACAGCTGTCACTTTTGATAAATATTTTCAATATTCAATAGCAATAAAATAACACTAATAATACTACAATGAAATGTTATTAATGTTGACCGGATTGTCAATAGGTAATTTTTTTAAATCAAGGTACAGTCTTAATTGTTATAGGAAGTCCTAAAATGCCTCTATCTTCCTTTATACGTTCACCGTTCTTCTTCCTTTAATTTCTTCCGATCTTCTCCTCTCACTTGAACACTTCATTTTATCTGCTCCTCCCATCTCTTTCTTGGCCTCTCCCTTGTGGTCTTTTTCCCAAATACTTCATTTCCAACATTTTCTTTGGCATCCTCTCTTTTTCCATCCTCATTACGTGTCCATACCATGTCGATCTTGCTTCCTCTATTATCTCATGTAATCCTTGTACCCCCACTCTTTCCCGGATAAATTCATTCCTTTGATATTTCAAACTCCATAAACACCCAGCAAATATTTTTTTAAATTAATTTAAACAGGAGAGAAACATATTTTAACCATAATCCAAATAAATGTAAATACTAGCTCAATTTGAGTTAAATTGAACTTTTCTCCTGTACCCTTCAATTGTATTTACATTCGTATCCGTTTGGTTAGTAATGTAAAGATAAATTATACAGTAATCCATAAGAAAATGTTATTGGAAGCTTTTTAGATGAACTTTATCAATAAATCAACTATTAGTAAGACATATTCCTAGAATGACAAATTTTAGTGACGTCCGCAATTCCCCACTATGTAAAAAAAAACTTCATTCAAACACCCTCTTTTCTTTTCTCTACCCTCACAAGCCGCTCAGCCGGTAGTGCACTTAGGTGAGACTCCACCTCTCAAGGTATTCGTGGTGATATGCTGAGGTTGGTACTTCTGTGATTCTAGTGCAACCGGGATGAGACAAGAGGAATTACCATGGTGACTTACCTGTTAGCGTATCACCACGATGCTGCAATGTCCTTATTCCAAAGAGCTAGATCCTATGTTTGATAATTAATGACTATACATAAAAATTTGGGGTAGGGTACCAAAAAGTATGTAGCAACGGAATATGTTGTGTCGGTACAAAAAAACAGAACTTATTACTTCATTAGTGTGCACATATTTTAATTTGCTGACACAGAAAAAGTTATGCCCTACCTATTTGACGCCAAATAATGTATAACTCTAATACTACAGAATTAGAGCCCAAAGGTAATTTACATATTTTACATATATAATAACTGAATTCTGTTCATCAGCTATAATTCGACCCCACAATAAATTGTCTTGGTAAAAAAAAAAAAGGATATATAGTTGTAGTCTTGAGTTGTATGTTAATGAATGGAAAGTTCTTACTTGTATGAATCTTCTATAATAACTGGATACTGTTCATCAGTTGTATAAATCTTCCTCTTTCCTGTTTTCTTTTCTTGATAAAGAAAGCTCAATAAACTGGTAGAAGTCACCACTTAAATATTTGAAGATTAATCTCACTCTGGTGGCTAACGTGGATAAAACTTATATCCATTCTGGTAGCAATTAAATCAAAACTTTGATCTTACGCTAAAAATAAGAGGTTTTTTTTTCCTAGATAAAAAGCGCATCTCTTGGTTGATTATTTTCTTTCTTCATAAAAAAGTGTTGTCATGGCAACCCAACAATAAAAACAAAATAAAGGAAATCAATTTAGTAGTGTATAGAGGAAAAAATAATGTTTTGAAACTTCAGAGGTGGTGTTCATGGAGAAATAAAAAAAAATTTCATTTGAAAAATATTTAAAAGGTTGATGCAAAAATATGGTGAATATTATTTACAACTACTGCTAAAGGAAAATCCTCCAGTTTAAAATATGGTATTTTCAGTCGTGCTGAGAATCGAACCCGGAATCTTAGTTCAGTAGATAGGCGGGCCAAATTCTCTTTCTTCTAATGATAGGAGTTGAGGTCTTTTTCTGTCTCTCTGTGTGGAAAATTAAAATAAACATATATAATGAAGCTTTTTTTTTTCTTACAAAAGTTCGTCCCACCTTCGATACTCTTTTAAATAAATCAAGACGATAGCTTAAAAATTAAATTATTTAAAAACTAGTACAAATTTAATAAATTCATACATTGTCATTTTATCTCCAGCTCTCGCTTTTGATGTGTAGACTATTATCAATAACTATAAAATAGCACAGATAACATAGATTTAATTTTATCAAGGTTGACCCCAAAGAAATACGTTTGAATTTTCTAAACTGTACTTCCAACCACACTTTGAGCTGCGAGAATCCTCTTTGTAAATCATATTTCTATTACAGGACTTCGTTTGTCAATCAAGCAAGCTCGTTCAATATGTCTCGACCACCTCTTCTAAAGTCATGTAGCCCTGGCTACTCGGTTAAGTTTGGACGAATTGGGTTGAATTAAAATGAAGTTATCCGTTTAAAATTCTATAAAATGTCTAACATATATACAAGTAAATAATAATAATTCAAGACTCATTTGTATAGTGAATCAAAAAAGATATTTTTGTTAAATTTTTAGCAATTTAGTAATATAATTAGTCAGACAACTTTAAAACCGGTAAAGAAAGATATAAGGTAGGTGTAAGTAGGTAGGAAGTAGGGTAGGAATCGTCGTCGGTTACTGTCCAAGCGTGATGCAAGGAGATCATTTATTAAAAGAGGTGGCGAGAATACTTTCCTAGTAGTGTATTAAATTTTTAGCTGGCAATTTTAGTTGGAAAATTCCTCAGCTTCTTCGTTTAATGAAATAAATTTGAATAAACTGCAATCTAGCCTGATGTACAAAATATATACACTGACACAGATAATCTGGGGTGAATATGTCAAATAGTTAAATAATACGAAAGGCTTGTTCAAGAATAAAATATTTAAAAAAAGTGTTTTATAAATATATAATTATAATCTATTTGCAATAATTGGTATGGGATATTTATTATATCCACTGACGTTGATTACAAACCGCATTGATCTAGATTTTAGATTATGTATGTAAGTATTCATGGATGTGTGTAAGCCAGTCTAAATATATACTTACATCTAAGCAAGAAGAAAAATAAACTCCTTGTTGGTGTGATCACTATCAAAAATTAGCTTACAAGGGGAGGCCAAGACGTTCGGATCACGGATTATCTTCAAACTTTGTATACTTTTAGTAGTCCATTAGGACAACATAATGTACAAGTAGTAAGGCGTACATAGTAAGGCGTACTACTTAGGCGTTTTCGAGAAAATCGCAAGAGAAGTTTTACGCGTCGAATATGTACCGGTGCGTTGCGACAATGTTCATGAGATGGCGGTGGTCGACTGGTTAGCGTTCCAGCTTCATAATCGCTGGATCGCTGGGCCGAGTCCCGCTCATCTTTTTTTTTTCAACACTGGTCATATTCTTTCATATATATTACAATTCAAAGGTAATATAATTAAAAAATACGTGTATTTGAATTAACTTTTATTGAATTTCCACTGTTATTTGGCTGTGTCTGCAGGTCGAAGCATACACAACAGTGCCTTACCTTACCCGATTGCATATATGAGGGATTTCGCAAATCACGACAGGCATACATTTTCAGGAAAACTTTATGCGTTTGGTCTTTTATTTGTCGATAGTTATAAATATGATATTTGTTGTATTATTAAAAATTACTTGCACATTATGTTGTCCTAATGGACTACTAAAAGTATACAAAGTTTGAAGATAATCCGTGATCCGAACGTCGTGGCCTCCCCTTGTTAGTTGAAATTTCAAACTACATAAAACGTGAACAATTAAAATAATTAGTTTGAATGTAGTATTTCAATGTAACTGTTCGCCATCATATAATTTTGTAATAACATTTTTTATGAATCCCTCTATATGATCGTTATATAACAAAAACTTATTTGCTAGCTCAAAAGTTACCAATTCTATTTTCATCTATTCATTGGCCATACATTTTATAACATTTATAGCATTTTATACTTTTGAAAGCTGATTTAAATAGCGACATTATTTTGTAAAATAAATAGCATGAAATTTTATCACTATAGTATACTCATTTTTCAATTTGTATATGTTATAAAATGTTATTTCCAAGACGAACTGACTATAATAGCTATAAGCATGACTTTTCTTTATATGTTCACATAGGATATACGTTACTAATAAATAATTATTATTAGATGTCAAAACTATCACCTTTTTACTTACTATTAACTACAATGAAAACTTTTAAATTAGGCTCACATAAAGGACAATAGTTTAATCAATGTGGTAAGGTAATAAAATTAAATACGTTTCTTACATGTGACGTCACGACAAGTCAAGATAGTATCTCTCATGTTAAAGAATTTATTACGTTTTATTCAGCGAGTCTTAAAGATATACCGATAGCGTTAAAACAAAGTTAAGTCTAAAAACAGTCAAAGTGTCACAAAATTATTATTTTTATCTTAAAGTAGTTTTTTGTATATGTATTTATTTAATCATCTGTAACTTGGGCTATTTGGCTTGGTCACGAAAATGGTCTATAGGAGTCTTCGTGCCAGGATGTAAATTAAAAAAGTCCTTGGAAGAATAAAAATTAAATTTTATATTATACCACTATAAAGCCACATGGCTGACTCACTCACTCACTCACTCACTCATTGACATTAATGTTTACCCACTTCCAGATGAGCTAGAAACTTGAAATTTGGCAAACTTTTAGCTTCTAGCCTGTAACCGACGGGAAAATTCCAAAAAGTTAAAAAAAATTAATTTCTAACCCCAAAAAAATTCAAAATGGCGGAGCTGCTTTAAAGTCAGTGCGTACCCTTCTTTGGAGGTCTCTTGTGGCTAAACGGTAAAACTTATCAAATAACGGATTGCATTAGCAGCTACGGATTTGGCGAGATAGAGCTAAATTTTTTCATTTTAGGTAGATTTTTCACATTTTACACACTTTTTTAATTTTCTGACACACTTATGGGACAGTTAGGAGCATAAAATTTGGCAGGCATATTAGCACATCCAATTTCCATAAGCGTGCCAAATTTGATGATTCTAGCTGCCCTATAAGTATGGAGAAACTAAAATAATGTGTGAAAAATACAATACAATACCGCTAACTTTAAGTTGTTACGTTCAAAACAACGCTGGAATTACATTAGTTTACATCCACGTGCAAAGAAAACTAACTGGGGGTTTAGGGGCGGAACCCCCAACGAGTAAAGTGAGTGTCTATCTAAAATAGAAAACCAGAAACAGGGAATTTTAAAAAGTCAATGTTTTCAAGGCGCAAATAGTATAATAACTGTATAAACTCGTCAGAGGAAGAGGATAAGTGTTATTAGCTGGTAAATCAAGGGCCTCTCCCGGTGAACTGCTCATTTTCTTCCCTCTCTTTCTATTTCGCACATTGACATCTAAGTGTGATAGCGCTTAGAGTGCTTATATGCATCAAGTAAAGGTGCAATCCACTTCGCAAAATAGCTGTGAAATCGTTGAGAAAGTAATGTCGTTAATATGGCCGCGCTTAAAAACAAAATATACTTCGTCACAAAGGGCAGTAAGAAAGTGAGACGCTCTTATGTCTTAGGCTATGTTTTCATACGAAATTCAGTGTTAAACGTGTACTGAAATAATAAAAGAAGCTATCACAAAATAGCAAGGTAAGCATACAAATTGTATTCACAAGGTCGTTGTTTTCTGTTTTCTGAAGAGTTAACGCAATCAACCAAAATAAAGTTCCCTATCATGAAACTCCCTTGGCAAACTGATGGTTTTGGTTATAGCCCCTTTGTTTATAACAAGCCTGCAACCTTTCTGTCGTTGCTTCAAGGTGGATTGCGCTCCAAGGAGTAAATGGTATTCTGATAGATGTGTCTTTAAGAGCCCGTCTAGCAATACGGATAGCTAGAGCTCAGGTAGACAATACAGCTCTAGCAAGACGTATTAAGGGTCCATCTCACTCCCACAGATAACACCTAACTTAGGTAGGTAATACAGCTAGAACCAGACATCTCATAAAGGCGTGGTTTTCTGTATTCTACATTAAAAAACAACAGTTAAATCTATTGAGGCCAGTAACATCGTTTTACCGTATGTTTAAGAGTGCACCAACATTGAAAAAAAAAATTTTAATGTATAAACTATTAAATTGGGCCAATTTCTCTGTTGTCAAGAGTGGTAATGACTCACAAAAACATAAAACCTCCTAGTATTTGGAAATGATTTTTAAAATTATGATTTACGTTTTATGTTACTAATGCTTTACCACTCTGCTATTTAGGTTGAGCAAACAAATACTATAAATATTTTTTTTAAAGAAAACAGTCTTCAACTCTTGCCAACTTAATTCATATAGACCCAATATCAATACTGGTTGGAACTCCTGACTAGCCAACGTGGTAGGACAAGCTTCCAATCAAGTTATATAACCTGCCTGAAGAGACAACTTTATACGTTTTTGGTACTTCCATCTACGAATTCTGATACAGCTATTTAAAATTAAGCCTTCTTATCTTATTCCATTAAGTTCGATAATCGAAGTATTTGCTAACGAGTCCTATAAGTATATCGTAATAATAATTTTTAACATATATTTAATTTATACAGCTATTATCTCCAATTCAGTAATTGTAGAAATCAAAGCTATTTTGCGAAGCGGGTTGCATCTTAACTTGACGCGCCTAAGCAGTCTAAGCGTTATCACACTTAAGACACCAATGTATAAAATAGAAAGAGAGGGAATAAAATAATCAGTTCACCCTTAGAGATTTCTTGTCTATGAGCTGATAATACTTTCACTCTTCCACTGACGAGTGTACACACTAACTCTACTATCTGCGCCTGGAGAATATTGGCGCCTTTCAATTTTTCGTTTTTCCTTGTTTCGTATTCTAGATAAACAAATGTGTAGATAAATAAGAAAGTTCCGGATGAGTGCAAAAAAAAATCATATAGGTAAGCTAGAGTTTGAAAGCAAAACAAAAATTAATTATTAACCAATGGACAATTTTTCGGAAACGTACAAAACAAATTTTTAATTTTTTTTAGCGCCGCGTTTTACTACGCATATGTAGGGCCTACTAATTATTTTAATGAGTTAAAAACTAAGAAGGTTGAATTAAGGGGAAATGCACCCACATTTTAGTGAAAAGATAGTATAAAACGATTAAGGAAAAAATCTCGGCACACTCCCCGAGATTCGAACCCCAATTTCCCTCTCATCGGCAGTCTATTCCAAGTGTAGGGGAACTTTTGGCAATGTAAGGCCTCAATCTTCATGCACAGTAAATTTGGTCAAGTTCTTAGTAATGTGCAAATCATAGATAGATAGATGAATAGATTGGATAAGAGTGTTTAGTATATTTTTTGCATTATGCTTTAAAATTAGCATTTTTTTAAATTTTAGTTAGTAAAAATATATTTCCTTTGAGAAGATATAATTATACATAAATGACAAAAAAATATGCGATAAGGCTACAACGAACGCGTTAAAAGCCACAAGTTCCCCATCCCTGGTCTAGTATACTGTGATAGTGACGCCTTAGGCTATGCGGCGACAAAAAAAGGTAAACTTATAATAATATCATATAATGATACATATCTCCTCGTTTATCGAAATTTAAACTTTTTTTTTATTACTCCAAGATTAACTATTCGAGCAACCCAAAGTAAATCAAGCCTCCGTCTCTGGTCGATGTTTTCCAATTTCCAAAATTGTTGTTTATAAACGGAAAATGGAGAGAAAGCCATCGAAAGATAGAACCGAATTCTTTCCAGCTGAACTACCTCTGCCGTAGTCAAGAATAAGATACGGATGAACCTTAGCTCTCAACGGCATTCAATAAATCAACCACGTCGGTGAGAGGAAAGGGGAGGTTTGGTGGCGATCACTAGAGGGTGCGGGGAAGGGGGGGAGAGCACACATCTCCCCGGCGGCTTTGCATCCGAAATACAAGGCGAAATAAAGTAGCGAATCACACCCTTTAGACACCCTCCTTCTTCTACCCAACACCCATTTCTGCTATCTCCAAGAATTTTCTTCCCTTTTAGTGGATTTTTTTTATTTTATTTTCAAAATCAATGCCTTTGCCTCCCTTCTAACCTTGATCTCATACATCTTACAATGTAAGGTCAAAATATAAAGTCTCTTTTATACCCTGACTCAAAGAGGCTATAGATTAGTAGTATGAGGGGGGTAAGGCGGGAGGGCTACGCTCTGGTGATTTTTTTAAAAATTTATTTAGCACCGCGTCTTACTACCCGTTCGGGTTATACGCTTAAGTACTAATTACGCTAATGGATTAGGAATTGGGAAGGTTGAATTTAGAGGAAGTGAACCCGCATTTGCGTGGAGGGAGAGTGGAAAACCATTTAGGAAAAACCACCCCCAGTTCACCCGACCGAGATTCGAACCTCGATCTCCCCGTCCTCGGCAGTCGGGCTCAACACGACTAGCGCGTTAGCCAACTACGCCACCGAGGCGGGTCTCTCGCGATTGAACCAAAATAGTTTCGAGATGTACTCCTTCCTAGCTTCTTTCCCCGCCCCTCCCCCTTCCTTTTCTTTCACGCGAGATATAATGTCCTTTACAGGGAATGTTTAAAGATTTGGGAAAGAGGTGAAATGGTGATGGGAATTGAGAGATTCTGCTAAAAATGTACTTTTCGCCACTCTGTAATCTCGAGGGGAAGGGGATTACGTTCTGTATCATTGAAGTGACAATTTATGGTTTTAAGAGCGTCCCCCCCCCTCCCCCCCATTTTATTTTCAGTCAAATTAAGTTTTAATTCAAAACTTGCTTGGACAGCGCACCTCTTAAGTTTAAAACATGATGTATAATTCTGCAACCCGTTTCGGTGGCCGCATAGACTCTGTAAGGCGTCATTCTTGCAATAGACTAAACTGCCGATTACGGAGGGATCAAGGTTCAAATCTCGGTAGGATGTACTGAGGGTGTTTATTTCCAAAATGGTTTCCCACTTTACCTCTATGCGCAATTAATGCGGGTACACTTGATATAAATATAACCTTCCTGATTTCTAAAACCATTAGCGTAATTAGTACGTAAGCGTATAACACGAACGGGTAGTAAGACGTGGTGTTAAAAAAAATACCACTGGTATATCATATACAAATATTCATTTCTTTACTAAAGAAAATGTTCCCATGCATTTTTATCTTAAAGTAATTAGGGTGTTTATTTCCAAAATGGTTTCCCACTTTACCAATTAACGCAATTAATGCGGGTACACTTCCTATAAATATAACCTTCCCTGATTCCTAAAATCATTAGCGTAATTTGTACGTAAGCTGTATAACACGAACGGGTAGTAAGGCGTGGCGTTAAAAAAAACCACTGGTATATCGTATACAAATATTCATTTCCTTACGAAAGAAAATATTCCCATACATTTTTATCGTAAAGTATTGGGGGAAAAAATCAACTAGAAAAATTTCAAGAATTCATTCTGTTCTCATAATTTATTTTTTTGAGGATGCTTTCAAAGCTATATTAAAATAAAGTTACTTGAAGCAAGGGATGGGGGAGGGAGAGCGGGGAGGGAATGTTGTACGTCTAAAAACTAACTTGGGTTTTTATCTCACTTTTAATAATATTTCAGAAAAAGTTTTTTTTTACACAATATAAGCTTGAACTCAAGTCATATATTTATCTACTTCCTTCAAACTAGTAAAGTAAGATTCTGGTAGGAGGTACAGTTTATAAAATGAAGGGCACGGGGGAAAAAGGAGGAAAGTAATATTTTAACTCAAATAGAGTTATTGCTGCCATCTGTTAAGACAATCATGAGAGCTTTCTAATGCACTCTATATTACAGCTAAGAGAGGTTTCCGTCGTATTTAAGTTTATTAAAACATAGTTTTAGCTGGGGTCCCTATGGTGTTTGAGATATAAAAGCTATTGTCCTTGAAAATTTGTGTAAAGGGGCTTCCCCCTTTTCCCTTGTATCCTTCAAATTTCAGCAATTTTTTTTTCGGTAAACATTGATTAACACTATTTTTTTACACTGTTACTAATAGTGCATAAGATTATATATATATGTATAGGCCTATAGGCCCTATATAATAATGACGCTAATGTGATAGGGATGAGGAAGGGTAGGAAGTGTACCCACATTTGCGTGGAGGTAGAGTGAAAAAACCTATTGGAGAAAACTATAACCTCAGTACACCCGACAGGTATTCGAACCTAGGTCTTCCCATCATCGGTCCTGTACTGTTGCGAGAGTGACGTCTTTGCCCAGGAGATCGACAACCAATCGATTACTATCGACCGGTCTATCTCGCGGTAGTTTTCAGTCGATAGCGTAAGAAAACTACATCGTAATTAAAAGTCGATATTTTGAGTGTTCTAAACTCGCAAATATATCGAATACTTTCAAATAATATTTGAGTGTGACCAAAATAACCTTGACCGGTCATAATCGATAGTGTTTTATTTCACGGCCTTATAAAATTATAGAATTTAAATGCCCGTCTTATCTCTACTCTTATAGGACTAGCTGATCCCGTAAACTAGTTTGGGGCACAATCGCTAGGAGCAGCTTTCAATGACGTCACAGAGGAATGCGCATGCGTGGACGTGAAGTCCTTAGGAAAGGAAGTGTGAATTCTATGTAAAATTCGCCATTACTGTTTTGCTATCAATTTTTCGTTTATTTAAAAAAAAAAGTTTAGCTAGATTTTTTAGATTTTACATTTTATAATGAGATTTACTTATAAAATAATGGATTTAGTTACATTTGTTCGAATTTGATATTAGAATTGATTAATTAACATTCAGCAATATAAAATGCGTTGTGTTCCAAGTGTAAAGTCCCGCTTCGAATCTTTTAGTTCACGGCACTAACGCCGCGAGCGCTAGCGATGTGGTTCTACTTGCCAACATTAGAGTGGCGTTTCTATACCATCCCTTTTCTATGCTCAGAAGTGACCAAATTATCTTCCATACATAAATATAAAACATGAAATAGAGCTTCTATACAAGTACCCAAACATCGAACTAAAAATTTTGAAAAATCATTGACCTTTCCAGGGGCTAGGATTTGGAATGCTGTACCATCAGAATTTAAAGATTTAAAATCTGTGAATAGTTTCAGAAAAAGGAGAAAAATTATTTGCTGGGCAACCAAATTTTTCTTTAAATTGAGCATTAAATGTTTAAACAAGACTAATAAAAATAGTAGGCTATTAGAAATAAGTTTTAAGTTTTAAAATAAAGTCTCATTATTTGTACTACTCAACGTCTTATAGTATTTAGAATAATATTATTAGCATAAAAAACTATTTGAGTGTAAGACCGGACTTGAGTGAATTAGTAGAACATAATTTTATTAATAAATAAATAAATAAGAAAATTAAATTTTCTACCATAAAGATGTACGTCTTAATGTATGTGTGTGTGTGAGGTACGTAAACAACTATCTAAGAAAAGATTGAATTAAAGGAATAAATATTATGATGTTTGGATTTTTAAAAAAAGAACCAAAGTAGAGGTGGGAAACGATGGGGGATCGTGGTATTTCAAAAACAGAAATGTTTAACCAAAGTCAATAGAGGTTGGGTTGAATTTTATAATATTGTGAATGAAACAAATCGGTGACCTTTTGAATTAAAAAAAAAGATAATTTTAACCGACGTTTCGGGCCGAAGAATCACGCACGCGTTGCGCGTTATGTTTCTCATTTCGATTGCATCAACACCATCTTCTGGGAATCAGGAAGAACTGGTTCCTTCCAGAGGTCATCAGACTCGATTCAGATAAAAGAGGAAAATAACATTTTTGTAACATTCCACCTAAACATTTGTTTTGAATTTTTTTTCGCCACCGCGTTTTATTATAATAGCCCCATGGCTTCTTTGGTGCTGACTGACAGCTGACGGCTTTGAAAAGTTACCAGACCAAATTATGTATCCCTACGCCGAACCAATATGATCTGCAAAAACATGTGTTTAGCAGCTGTCATTTCTGACAGTCAAAATTTAGGTATATACCTAACTGTTGACTGTCAGAAGTCAGCTGTGAGCTGTCAGACAGCACCAAAGAAGCCATGGGGCTACTGTACCTGTTGGATATATCTCTCTCATTCACCCTATGCTCAAAAGAGTTTCAAGTTTAATTTAGTCTGTAAGTCGCGCTTTGAGTGCAGGAACCTGACCCCCATTTGTGTGGATTGTGTTGGCCGTGCTCGTCTCGCGTGACGTCACGCGACGGTTCCCGCGGGAACGTTAGTGTTTTGGAGCTTGCGCAGTAGCTGCGAGACGGGACATCCCGAACTCGACCCGAGTTGCCCCTCCTCCCCCTTCAACCCCTTCTACCCCCTTCCTTCCGACACATTCGGGACGAGGGACATTCCAAAAGTTTTGTCTTTTAGTCTTGGACGTATCGTTCTTGTTATCTGTCGTGTATTAAACTTTGAGAGCGCCGTAATCTTGCCCCGAACAACATATCCTCTCTTTTGTTTTTAATATATCGGCTCATCGTTTGTTTCGCCACCTCCTGAAGACTGCTGTTCTCCGTATCAAGGTAATCTTTATATAAGCGTATGTTTGCGGTAGTTGTGTTTAATTAATAAGCTGTTTTTCAGTGGTTTTTTTTTTGCTTGTTGATAATATTTTTAATTTTTTTAATTTAGCACCGCGTCTTACTACCCGTTCGGGTTATACGCTTACGTACTAATTAAACTAATGGATTAGGAATTGGGAAGGTTGAATTTAGAGGAGGTGAACCAGCATTTGCGTAGAAGGAGAGTGGAAAACCATTTAGGAAAAACCACCCCCAGTTGACCCGACCGAGATTCGAACCTCGATCTCCCTGTCCTCGGTGGTCTAGCTCAACACGACTGGCGTTGTTGATTGTAGCGTTATGTTTTTTTAAAGTGATCATAATGATCATAGGAAGATGCAAAAATCAAATAGAAATGTAATTTGTCAAAATAAGAAAATAAACTGTTGTTTTCCACTTTCCATTTCTTTACTAAACTCTTGACAGTTAGTTTGCTAGCAAGCAGACTTAATAAGTTTTCTACAGCAGTCTCGTGTTTGGTCAAGTGGCGCCGCTAGCATAGCTTCCAAAATACCTACTGGTTACGTTGATTCGCATTCGTACAGTCATTTTAGTTATTTATAATAATCCAAACAAACCAAGATCATAGGATTAATGTCACACTCGTTTGGTTTGTCGGTGATAAGGTTAGGATTGGAGTTATTTATTTCCTCAATAGTTTCCTTCTTCTCCCTCCACGCAAAAAAGGTACATTTCCTCTAAATCATACCTACCCCATAAGTGTAATTAAATGCGATTATTATTATTATTTAGCACCGCGTCTTACTACCCGTTCGGGTTATACGCTTAAGTACTAATTACGCTAATGGATTAGGAATGGGGAAGGTTGAATTTAGAGGAAGTGAACCCACATTTGCGTGGAGGGAGAGTGTAAAACCATTTAGGAAAAACCACCCCCAGTTCACCCGACCGAGATTCGAATCTCGATCTCCCCGTCCTCGGAAGTCGAGATCACACAGGTTTAGTTACTTATTTTCTAGACTGTCGAGAACGGGGAGATTGAGGTTCGAATCTCGGTCGGATGTATTGAGAGTGTTTTTTATCTCCAAAATGGTTTTCCAATCTCCTGCCACGCAAACGCGGATACACTTCTTCTGAAAATAACCTTAATTCCTTAAATCCATTAGCGTAGTTAGTAAATAAGCGTATAACCCGAACGGTTAGTAAGACGCGGCGTTAAAAAAGTTACTAATTTTGTTTTTTTGTTTTATTTTTGTCGACATGTCCCACCTGTTGATGTATTCATACATGGTAAATAATCTAATGGGGTAGGGATGGAGAAGGAAGCATTTTAGATGTTATCTACCCGCATTTGCGTTGAGGGATAGTGGGAAACCACCCCCCAGTAGACCCGACTGGGATTCGAGCCACAATCTCCCCTTCATCAGCAGGCGAGTTCTAACACGAGAGTGACGCCTTAAACCATTCGGCCACTGAAATGGGGTAAAAACTAACTTAATTCTAGAACAGACACTACACTCAGCACTGTGAAAGGGAAACCCACATTTCGCCAATCTTTTCGGCCATGAATCGAACCTGGAACTGAGGCGTTACTGTCATAATAGACTAGAATGCCAGTGACGGGGAGATCATGGTTCAAATCTCGGTCGGGTGTACCCGAAGGTGTATTTCCTAAATGGCTATTCACGCTATCTCTTTCTGTACGAAAATGTAGGTACACTTCATCTAAATTCTACCTTGTTCATCCCTAACACATTAATTCATATGCGTACAGCCCGAACGTTTAGGGAAACACGGTGACCAAAAAGAAAATTAAACTTTACAAAATCCCCATAAAACTGCAACTAAGAATTTATTCATAGATCGGCAACCACGAGCCCGCGGGTCGATGCTGGTCCGCGTACAACTGGTTGAGAGACACTTATGTATCAGTCGGAGGGTCGATTAACCTCCAAACCAACAGTCCACGGCTTAAATCCCTCTCATCTATTTAATAAAAATATTTTTTTTTAAGATTCAACAAGTCAAAATATGAATCTCTCTCATTTATGCAGCACTGACGATCCAGTCTATTGCGAGCCTGACGCCTTAGACCACATGACTGACAACCTGTGAGGAACAAGTTAAAGTCCAGGGTGTGAAACACTAGAACAACCCTGATAATTAAATACGCCTAGTAACTTATTCTTTAAATTGAAAAAAGGACATCTAGACACGGGAATAGAACCCGGGACTTTTGGGCTTGGTACGCCAACGCTCTTCAGGATTCATCCCGTGCTTTGACCAACAGACCCTCATCCTCCAGGGGAGAACTTTCGTCCTTCGACACGGATATCGCTAGGTGATATGGTTTCACTAAAGAGAAGGAGACAAATATACATTTCGAGTCAATCGGCCGGTTTCCACAAGGCTAGGTTCAGGTAGTGACCCAACCCCCCTCTTCGCATAGTCTTATCTCGCAAAGAGCTTACTCAGAGTGAACGTTACGGTTACAATAGTCCCTTTATGACGATCATGTTAAAAGTGAGTCGTTTAACAAATGCACATTTGTGTCACTTCGCGTCGATACTAGCGAACCCCAGTGTTGATGGACTCAACCTGGCTCAAGGAGTGCAAGGATACTTTCTTGTCCATGGCCCAGGGTCATTCTTCTCTCATATTTGACCTACTCTGGATAGGTGAGTAGTAATAATATCATTGGCGTACTAAGTCAAAGGTCCCGGGTTCGATTCCCATATCTAGGTATAATTTTTTCAATTTAAAGACTAAGATATTTAGATGCGGCTATAACCGTATTTAAAAACTAAAACAATTTTTTTTAGCACCGCGTCTTACTACCCATTTGGGTTATACACTCATGTACTAATTACGCTAATGGGTTTAGGAATTGGGGAAGCTATTTTTATAGGAAGTGTACCCGCATTTGCGTGGAATCAAAAGAGAAAAACGATTTTGGAAAAAACCACCCTCAGTACACCCGACCGAGATTCGAACCTCGATCTCCCCGTCATTACCAGTCTAGTCTACTGCGAGAGTAGCGCGTTAGACCACGCGGACATCGAAGCGGGTCGCTTGTCTAATTAATCAATCATCAAAACTTTATTGGCTGACGAACACAACGAACAGACCCCATACCTCTTATTTAACGCATAGTGAATATAAATATATTAAATCTAGTGCGTTCTATTAAATATATCCTAAAAAAAAAATCACTTAGGTCCGACGTAGTTTATTATCGGGCTCTCTTAGAAAATATATCTTCACCGCGCAATAAAAAACTTCACAAGTATTTTTCCCATCGGCTTCATACTTTGAAATGAAAAGCACATCTGAGGGTGGGTGGACCCATATGAGTTATTTCATCCCTCTACCCCTCCCCCCCTCCCCCCACACATTGCTTCTTTTGATTCTATCACTTTCGGTATTCAAATCCGTATCAGTTGGGAGAGATCATTTTAATACCCGCCGACTTCTTCTTCGTCGAGATTGAAATTCTTCTCCAAAGGTTTGGTCCTAGTGATAAAGAGAGAAAAAAGGAAAAAGGCGTTGGGTGGGTGGGTGGGTGGGTGGTGGAGTTTAAACAAAACGGTTTCATATAATGCGGTTTCAGCGAGATATAGAAAGGGTTATTATTCTTGGTGCGTCTTTTTCAGCTTACCATTTCCAGTCAACGTGGACTTTCCAAGCAAATAGATTATATTGACACGCACATTTTGGATAATTTTTTTTTAGCACAGCGTATTATTACCCGTTCGGTTAGTACACTTATTTACTAACTAAGCTAATGGTTTTAGGGATTAAGAATGTTATATTTAGAGAATATGTATCCGCATTTGCGTGGAGGGAAAGTGTAAAACCATTTTGGAAGAAATCTCAGGACACCCGACCGAGGTTCGAACCTCGATCTCTCCGTCATCGGCAGTCTAGTCTCCTGTGAGAGTAGCGCGTTAGACCATGCGAACACCGAAGCGGGCCGTACCTTAATCATGTATGCGTTGAGCCAAAAATGTATTTTCATTTTTCTGATTAAAACAATTTACTGTTTCTTTCACGGTACTAAGAGGAGTCCCATTTGAGCAAATAATTGGGGGGGGGGAGGGGGGGAAGGATTAAGTGTACCCCTGTCCTCTGCCTCAGACGTGATACATAAAATATTGTTGAACACGGCAGGTAAAAAAGAAACGTATTAAATTCTACCTTCATATAAGGCTGCTTTACCCACCCTTAAGGGTTCGGCCAGACTGACAAGCGAACAAGCGCGTGATTAGCAGATAGCTCTCGATCGTTGTTGACGAGAAGGCTATGAATCTTGGCTCAATGAACTGAGGGTGGTTTTAACAAGTGATTTATTGTTGTGGTTTTCTCATCCTCTCTCCACGCTAATGGCGATTCTTATTTGTAAAGGCCTATTTTGATAATATTGAAGTATTTTAAAATATCAGTTTTATATATAGGTATGGTTTATGATCTTACCAATTAAATTAGGCCGTTAGTAGCAAGTGTGCTAAACCTATCGTTATTAATAAAAATGTCAAAATGAGAAGTTTTTCTAGCACTCAATGAACCAACATACAATAATATTGCATAGCGCCTGTAAACTAGACTGTACCGGCTCGAGCGCGCGCTCCAGTCTGGCCACCTCTCATTACAACCAATGTGTTCTATTTTATATTTTAGTCACTCGCTCGCCCAGTCTGGCCGCCCCCTTAGTTTGTTCAAAACACGTCAGGGGGGGGGGGGAGATGACATAATGCGTTTGTCATGTTGTCTCTTTGCAGTGATAAATTTTCATAGCCAGGCACGAGGTAGACGAGCGGTCAACACTCTGGACTGCGGTTTGATTTCCATCCGGGAACAAGAGTTTTTAAATAGGTTTAACCATTTTGTGATTTCTCATTCTCTATCCAAGTTAATTATTTTTTTAAATCCTCGTCTTACAAATGTGTATCTATTCCAATTTGGATAGGGGAAGAGTTAGGTAGAATTTAGAGGGAGTGCACCTGCATTTGAGTGGAGGTGAGGTAAACATCGGCTTAGAACATACCACCCCAGGAGAGACGGCACGCTGACACCGGCAAAAATCCGATGAGACTGGCGCCTTTGCCCGCGTGAGCACCGGTACAGGTATTACAAAATTGAAACGTGTGGTGTAGGCCGGCCCTCATAGTACAAGACATATGTATAAATTATCACTCGCTTCGGTGGCCACGTGGTCTAAGGCGTTACAACCTGGGACTGTTGATAAGGGCGAGATCCCGATTGTGTGTAATGAGGGAGTTGAAAAATGACACCTAGGCACGGGAATCGAACCCGGGACCTTTGGCTTAGTACGCAAATGTTCTAACCACTGAGCCATCCAGAATCGTCCTGTGCCCAGGGTCGTTTGTTACTTATATTTTAGGCATAGTCTGTGATGGATGTGCGGAAATCGTCAGCTACATATGAGTGACCAATTAATATTTAAAAAATTATCTATCAAATAAAGCAGCCTTAAAATAGGAGTGGACACAGGAAGACCCCTGGATAGCTCAGTGGTTAGAGCATTGGCGTACTAAGCCCAAAGGTCCTAGGTTGGCTATTTATTCTATCATGTAAATAGGGTAGTTGTCTAAATGTTTTCCCACTTTCTCTCCATGCAAGTGCGGGTACACTTCCTATAAATCCAATCTTCCTCATCCCCAACACAATAGCGTAATTAGTACATCCTCGTCTAGCCCAAACAGGTAGTAAGACGTGGTTATGAATATATATTTATATTTATATGATAATGATAATAATTATTCATCTCCATCTGGAATCAAAAAGGGGAAAATCTTTGACCTGCTCTCAAGATTCCCTGACTCCCTGATCAGCGTGACATTGACAGAACTCACGCTTCCAAGCGCGCGGCATCTAGCGTGGTCCTGACCTGCACTCTATTCTCCCTGATCAGCGTGACATTGACAGAACTCACGCTTCCAAGCCCGCGGCATCTAGCGTGGTCCTGACCTGCACTCTATTCTTCCTGACCAGCGTGACATTGACAGAACTCACGCTTCCAAGCGCGCGGCATCTAGCGTGGTCCTGGCAAACTGCCCGCGACAAAGAATCAAGTACTTAGGACAGGAATAAACCTCCCAAAGGTGGGCGAGACGTGACCAATAAGTAGTTTGTTAAATAGACCCCCGCACCGGTGAGCCCGCGGAGTAAATGACAAGGAAGGTCGGAGCTCGAATCCTAGCCGTGTGCAAAGTGGATGATTTTTCCTAAAAAAATTTCCCTCTCCAAGAAAATGCGGGCACATTCCATCTAAATTCAAACTTTATCATCCCTTCATCATCAGTGTAATTAAAGGCGGTTCTACACCTTACCTGATTCGGCAGCGTGTCTGCCCACCGAACTTAAAGGACTCGGGTTTCGATTCGTTGTGTGACCCGATTCAGTGGCCGAATGTTCTAAGGCGTCACTCTTGTGTTAGACTGGCCTGCTGATGACGGAGAGATTGTAATGGTTCCCACAAGTCACGACAGTTGGGATGCCCTGAGAGAATTGAATAGAAAAATAAATAATGCTGTTATTAGAATGTCTGACAAAGGAGTGGCACTCGAACACGCGACCGGATAGGGAGAGTTACGCTAGTGAGCTTATAGTGCGAGCGGTACGGTCGGTTTATAGTGGGAGCGGTACGGTCAGTTTATATGGGGAGCGGTACGGTCAGTTTATAGTGGGAGCGGTACGGTCGGTTTATAGTGGGAGCGATACGGTCGGTTTATAGTGGGAGCGGTACGGTCGGTTTATAGTGGGAGCGGTACGGTCAGTTTATAGTGCGAGCGGTACGGTCGGTTTATAGTGCGAGCGGCACGGTCGGTTTATAGTGGGAGCGGTACGGTTGGTTTATAGTGCGAGCGGTACGGTCGGTTTATAGTGGGAGCGGGGAAAAGCCCGTTCTCAGAGACAAGTGTTGCAGGACAATTCATTGATACAACCGTAGTTTTATTTTTTTAGCACAGCATCTTACTACCCGTTCGTGTTATACACACTTACGCTAATGTGTAGTGGTAGGGTGATTGTGAGATGAAATGGAGGACCTACAGTTTAACGTGGGATCCGAACCAACGGTGGAGGCCTGGCATTCCACACATTAATACACGTCTTGTCAGAGGTGAAGGAAGGGTTTGGCACAATCAGATAAATCTGTGCCGGGACCGAGGATTGAACCCCAGACCTCCAGCACAGAAGTCCGACACCTTACCCCTAGACCATCAGGTCACCGGCGTCTTACTTACCGGTCGGGCTATACACTTCTGAACTAATCACGCGAATGGTTTTAGGGGTTAGGAAGGCTACATTTAGAGGAAGTGTACCCGCATTTGCGTGGAGGGAGTGTGGAAAACTATTTTGAAAAATCCACCCTCAGTACATCCGACCGAGATTCGAACCTCGACCTCCCCCTCACAGGCATTCTAGTCTAACGAGATCGTAGCGCGTACTTATTCAATATAAATAAATGTCTTAAAATTTCTCAAAAATGCTTAGTGAATAAAAATCATGCAATTCAATAAAATGGGACATAGAATTCAAACATGATTAAGACCTGTAAAATGTATATCTACAACGAGACGATCATAAACATTGTGTATTTACTTGTGAGAATTGAATATGATGAACCAAGAAAACGATGACATATTCATCAAAATTCGGGCCCTGGGTATAAATACGACGTTATAGAATAATTTTTATTTTTCTATTTATTTAACTGGCGCATCCTATGACAATCCGACTATAGTTGACATGGTTCTTAGACAGAATTGGTCATTGCTTATGACATTGTGCGACATTAAAATTCAATCAAGAGTGACAGCAGTTGATGTTTAAATAGATGTCGGAGCAATGGACCAATTAAAACACTTTGGGTCCACTTAAAGGGGCGATGGGTTGGGAAGGGGGCCTAACATAGAACTGAGATGCGCTGACGTCCAGAAATACCGCGAAGTGGTTTATTTTTATATATATTTTTTTAAATATTCAGAGCTGAAATTAGCTCATATTCATTGACATTTTACGTTAAATGTCACAGCTCTGAGATTTAAATAGATTTTTAGAGAAGTATATCTAGTCTTCCTCTAAAAAATAAAGTTTTTTTTCACGTTGTCAAAATAAAAATAATCTAAAGTTGTTCCAGTGGTTTTAAAGTTTCAGAACTGCCATTCCCATGGTAAATACAGCAAACAATTAGGCGGCACCCTTAAGTTAAAGAGCGTTAACCTACGATCTTTATTAAGTTATTAATTATTAATAATATTACTAAGAATCTTAACGTATTCTTTCTAAACATAGAATGATACAAGAACATAACCTACAAATAGACTTAACCGAAGACTTAAGGTAGGACTGTAGGAAACCCTGGAAAAGTTGTTCTTGCAGTTTTTATAGCAACACTTTTTCTTTGTCTAAAATCAAATATTGCTCCAGTAAAACATAGAGTTTAATTTTCTTCACACGGTAATATCAACAGTCGTTGAATATCTGTCATGAGCATAGTGGCATCAGATGAGAAACTTTTTAAATTAAGAGAAAAAGTTGTCATTAAATTACAGGACATCATCGACTTGACAGACTTGGAAGTCTGATGACAAAGGATGTTTACTGCACCAAAGAAATTAGGTCGAGGATAGCCATGGCCAAGGAAGATTTCAACAAGAAAAGGTCACTGCTGACCAACGAGTTTGAGTTTGGAACCGAGGAAGAGACTAATGAAATGCTACATTTGGAGCATCGCGCTATATGGCGCAGTAACTTGGACTCTTAAGGAAGATGGAAAAGAAATACCTGGAGAGCTTTGAAATGTGGTGCTGAAGAGGATTAGAGAAGATCAGGTGGACAGACAGACAGGGTAACAAATGAGTAACTCCTAAGAAGAGTGGGTGAGAAGAGAACTATTTTGGAGGTGGTTCTTCAGTACAAATCAAACTGGATCGGGCACATCCTTAGGAGGAACTGTCTTCTGCACGACGCCATAGAAGAAAAGGTTGAGGGAAAGAGGAGCTTAGGAAGAAGGAGGATCCAAATAATGAATGACATGAAGGGGAGAAGAAAATTCTGGGAGCTGAAGGAGGAGGTAGAGGACAGGGCGCATTAGCGGTCCAAGTTCACTGACAAAAGGAATGGACCTGTCATAAAACAAAGCATCTAGTAAGTATACCCATGCTCTAAATTAGACCCTCCCCACTTTCTACCCTAACTGTGTAGTTAAAATTATGACAGTCCGGACGGATAGCAGGGGGGTAGTTAGGGGGGTGAGGGGGGCGCCGGTGACAATTCTAACTTTTCTCCATCATCCTTATTCCTTAGATTTATTCTTTAATATCCTTTGTGTTATACGTACTAATAAACAAGCTTAAAAAATTTGCTATGTATCTTTAAAATGAATTAAGTAATTCGTGAAAGTGTTTGTTTGTTTGTTTGTGTGAAAATACATATTTTTTCACATCAAATCGTCAAACTATAAAAAGATGAAAAATCGATTATGAGGATCAAACAGGTTATTAATATTTTAATTGGTATTTTTTGTTAAAATATTATTATTGACAATAACTAATTAGTCAGGCGCATCCTTTATTGGCGCATTCATCTGTTAAACCGTGCCTTTTACACGTCATGTTACCATAATTACATTCATGTACGATACAAATACACATCCATCCATAATTCCTTGGATGTTATACCGGACACTCGGTACAAACAGCCAATAGACCTTCTGGAAATTATACGCGCTGCATGCTTAGGAAACGAGTGAATAATATTTTTATTGATTGTATTTTTTTTATCACCGCGTCTTACTACCTGTTCAGGTTATAAGCCTATATGTTAATTATTCTAATGGGGTAGATATGAGGAAGGAAGTATTTTAGAGGTAATATACCCGTATCTGCTTGAAAAGAGAGCGGGAAACACATTTAGGAAAAAAAAACTCACTTAGTACAGCAGACCGGGAATCGAACCCCGATCTCCCCGACATCAGTAGGTTATTCTTAACACGAGAGTGGCCATTCGACCACTGAAGTGATTATTATTTTTAATTAGTTTTGAGCTAGCTAATCCAACACCTTTGCTCAGTTGGTAACGTGTCTGCTTAAAGGGCCCGGGTTCGATACGCGGCACCACCTAAGAATTTCTCATTATGTGAAATGTGGGTTTACCCTTTCACAGTGATGAACTAACGGCCGTGGTGGGGGCTGGGTGTTGTGTCTGTTCTGTTAGTTTATAAGTCGTGTGTTGATATAATCCGTTGATTTAGAAAGTGCACGTTAATTACCTAAAATAAAAATAATAATAATATGTTTTTACTACGTCTCAATACTTACATGGTATCCTATTTACACCAATTGGGGTAGCAACGATGTAGGAAGAACCTTCAGAGGAAATGCATCCACATTTACATATTGGGAGTGTGAGAAATTATGTATGAAATAAACAGCTTACGTTCACCACGGGCGAGATCCGAAACCCATCCTCCTCATCACCAAGTAAAACTGGACCAGGTTGACTTGACACCTTAACCCACGTGTCCACATATGTGGGTGGATGATTGTTAGAATATTGTCTCGCGCATGCGTAGTGAGCACTGTAACAAGGACGTCGGTGTTGGAATGGTCTAAGGCGTCACTCTTGCAATATACCGGACTGCCGAAGACTGGGAGATCGGGTTTGAATCCCGGTGGGAAGTACGGAGGGTGGTTTTTCCTAAATATCCTCACATATTCCCTCCGCGCAAATGTGGTTACTCTGCCTTTAAATACAATCTTCCTTGTCCTTAACACATAAGTGTAATTATTATTATTATTATTATTATATTAAACTCGTAGCCCAAACTGCACACATAGCTTGTTTGAACCAAAAGTAATAAAAAATCCCTAAACATTTACATCCGGAAAACTTTGCTAAATCCACAATGGCTGAAAATAGGCCACCATATTGAATTTTTACTTTTTCGTGTCTAGTGAGTGAACAAAACATGATAGAACGATCAAATTTACATAGAAACACTAATTACATAATTGATTACATGAATATTGTATAGTATGTGATCATGACACATGATTATGACACAGCGTACAGGCTGTTTACTATTGTATGGTTCCGAGAAGAAAACAAAAATTTGGTTAAGATGGGAACAAAAAATGTTTAAAGCACAAGTTGTGGAGGGGTACAAATACATAGAAATCATCCTTAATACATCTGTGTATAATTCATTCATGACCTAAGTTTACTTGGATGACAGCTCAAAATGTTACTAGAAATAGTCCCTAATATATCACTACGCCAACAGCTGACATCTGTTACTTTGGATAACTGTAATAAAAACAGATGATAATATATGAATGTGATAGCTAACCACAGTAATTTAGGCCAATATTATTTATATATTTATTTGAGGTCAGACACAAAGATTATTTATCGTTTTATTACACTTAAAAAAATATTATTCACAGCATTTCCACAAAAAGTCTAACGAAAATAGCTTCAAAATGGCGACCGACGAATTTAAACCATGTGGTCGAACATGACTGAAACAAGTTATTTACAATGATGGATAAAAATATTTTATTCGGTTAAATATTTTGAAATAATATAAAATAACCATAAAATAATTTATAATATATAAAAAAGACAAGTATTTTCTCTTTTCCAAGTAAATACGATGCCCGTATTAAAAGGTATTAATGTATGCACTATATTACACATCATTGATAACATTCGAATATGAAGAATAAGTACTTTTAATTATGTTTAAAATATTGTTTCGATTTCGATAAAAAGAAATTATTAAATGTAATGAAATAGTATGAGAAAGCTTAAGTTTACGTTATTTTAAATATAAAATAGAACAGGTAATTAAAAAACTCAACATTTATAACAAGTATTTTTACAAGTATTGGTAACCCAAAACCTAAACATATGATTTTTGAACTATCATCCGAGTAAAAACCTATCATGACCAGATTCTAGTTAGACATGAGAACCAGAAATGATCACATACTATACAATATTCATGTAATCAATTATGTAATTAGTGTTTCTATGTAAATTTGATCGTTCTATCATGTTTTGTTCAATCACTAGACACGAAAAAGTAAAAATTCAATATGGTAGCCTATTTTCCGCCATTGTGGATTTAGCAAAGTTTTCCGGATGTAAATGTTTAGGGGTTTTCTATTATTTTGGTTCAAACAAGCTATGTGTGCAGTTTGGGCTACGGGTTTAATACTAATATAATACTAATATAATAATAATAATAATAATAATAACACTTATGTGTTAAAAACGAGGAATATTGTATTTAAAGGCAGATTAACCACATTTGCGTGGAGATAATATGTGAAAATATTTAGGAAAAACCCCCCTCCGTACACCCTACCGGGATTCAAACCCGATCTCCCTGTCTTCGGCAGTCTATTCTGACACGAGAGTAGCGCGTTGTACCATGGCGGCTACCAAAGTGGATTCCAGAAACTTAATAAACAAAATGACTAAAGAGACAATATTTAATTGCGACCAAGTGTACAATCCAATGTCGGTGTCAACACCAAACCACAATAATACCAGTATTTTGAACGCAGGTTCTCGAATGGACTGGAATTTATGTCACCAATACTGTGCGATCTATCTATTCAATTCAAACAGAAGCGAATGCATGACGGCCCTTTTAATTCTAAAATTAGTCTGACGGGCAGATTTAATGGCATTCTATTGCGAGGATGTTTCAAAACTACATATGTAATATGTGAATTTGCATATATGAGGTAATCTGAATATATCCTGCATGGAACTGATTAATTACCAATGCAGTTAGATTACGTTAACCACATTGAAATGCAACAGTATTATCGATGATGATTTGATTCGTTTTAAAACGATTGTTTTTATAATATGGATCATATACTCAAATTTGATTTTTTATTTATTATTTATATTCGAGTTGGGGGTCAGATTTATTATTTTAAGGCTATGAATTTTCATTTTACCTACAAATCCCGAATCTTTTGAAATTTTATTTTAGCACCGTGTCTTACTACCCTTTCGGGTTTTACGCTTATTTACTAACTACGCTAGGGGTTTTAGGGATGGTGAAGGCTATATTTAAAGGAAGTGTAGCCGCATTTGCGTGGAGACCAATTTTGAAAAAATAACCTCTGAACACTCGATCGAGATTCGAACTTTGATCTCCTGGTCATTATAAGTCTAGTCTACAGCGAGATTAACGCCTTAGATCATGTGGCCATTGAGGCGGGTGGGAAAATAAATGTCAGTATTTTTCTTTAACTATATCATTAATACAACTTGCTTTGTTAGCCGCATGGTCTGAGGCATCACTATCGTGTCGGACTGAACTGCCTTTGAAAGGGAGGTCGGGGTTCGAATCCCGGATGGGTGTACTGAGGGTGGCTTTTCCTTTATGGTTTTCCATTCTCACTCCATCAAATGTGGGTATACTTCCTTTTAAATTCAACCTTCCTTATCTCTAATTCATAAACGTAATTAGTACATATGCGTATAACCTGAATAGGTAGTGAGATGCGGCGATAAAAAAAAATCATACTTTGAGTTAAGTATTAAATTAATGGTCTGTGTTCTGGTTCTTAAGTTTGTCCTTTAATAATTTTAGGCATGAATCAACAATAAGTAGTATTTAAAGTTCTAAAATAAATTCAAATTTAGAGAAAAAAAAATTAGAATCGAATACAATATATTCAAGAATTCGAGAGTCAAACCTTTCTTTCCAACCTCCATTTTTATTAATCTACCTTAGCATTTTAAAAATACCGTGGCCATTTAATTAAATAAGTGGATAGGTTTGACTCCATTTTATTAACAAAGAAAACCTGTTTGCTAATCCAGTGATTAGAATTATTTTTCTCATTGATATCATTTCGGTAGGCACATCGATGTGTTTTTTTTCTATTTTAAATCATCCCTACCAACAGGTAAGCCAATAAGAACCCTCGTTTCGATATTTGCACTGTACATTATAGTTTTAATGCTTATTGGTCGATGATTTTTCAAAAAAATCAATGTTCTTTATTAGCGACGTCATCGCTGTTAAAAACATCAATGTCCGATGTCCATCCGTTGTTTCAGGTTCCTCCAAGCCACGCAGGATGCGGGGTGGCGTCCAGCTGACGCTGCTGGTGGCAGCGGCGTCCCTGTGCCATCCGGCGCTCTGCTACCGTTGCGACCGTGAACCGGAAGGGACCAACTCCCCTAAGAGACCCGCGGACAACCGCTTCCGCCTCAAGATCATCGGGCAGCCCGACTCTTACGTGCCACAAGAGAACTACACAGGTAGACCTCCAGAATATAGGGGGGGGG
>CABFWO010000758.1:88973-104381 GCA_902155825.1 Timema genevievae
GGGGGGGGGGGGGGGGGGGGCTACGCGGACATGGTAAACAAAAATTAGAACTTTTCCCCGACATGGTATCATTTTTTTGAATTCAATAATATTTCGACAGCTATATTATCATGTCACAATGAACTTGGTGAAGGCAATGGATAGAAATCGTCTTGGATCGTTCTTAAGTAAATCTTTTGTGCTTTTGAACACATTAAGTTATGAACCAAATATAAATATATTAGTTCGAGAAATTTAACATTTTTCAAAGTAATATGGAAAAGTTTAAGCCCCATGTAAGATTTTCCTTTTTTTCACCGAGAGTGCTGCTTTCAAAGTCCCTTACTTTAAGTCCGTGAAATTAATCTTGTCTAAGAGACCCGATTCGGTGGTCGTGTTGGTCTAACGCGCTACTCTCACAGTAGACTAGGCTGCCGATGACCGGGGAGATCAAGATTCGAATCTCGTTCAGGTGTACTGAGGGTGGTTTTCCACTCTTTCCAAGCAAATGTGGGTACACTTCCTCTAAATATAACCCTCCTAATCCCTAAAACCCCTAGCTTAATTAGTACAAAAGGGTATAACACGAACGGGTAGTAAGACTCGGTGCTTAAAAAAGTAATTTAAATTTAGGTATTATTAAAAAATGTACAATTTGTTTTGTCATTCATTACATTTCATAATATGTAACTTTTTTACTTTTAAATATTCATCGATGAACGTAAATAAGAGGTGACACTGGACTAGTCTAAAATTCAGATGGTCCTTGGCCATTCAGATGGTCATGGGGAGTGCGTTTATGCTTTTGGAAATCCCGCATTTTTTGAAGAAGTTGTTTCATATTTTTAAATATGGTTTTCACTAAACTGTAGGCGAAATCTATCAACAAGTCCCTATCTCACTATAAAGTTTAAATTTTAAGTTTAAATTTTTTTTTAGAAAAAATTTAACTGCACTTTACGCCAATATTTGTACTTCTGAGATTAAAGTAAAATGATAGAGACCTAGAACTAGTCTTCCTCTATCAAATAAAGTCATTTTTTGATAGGGTCACAACAGAAAATTTGAAGCAAATGCAGGATTGTTTTTTAAGGTTATATATAAGATACCAGACTTTTTTTAAAACTTTAAATTTAAAGTTTAAACTCTTTAACTGGTCAAAACTTAAGCCTAAATGTTGTTGAAAACCATTTTAAGAAATATCAAACCACTTCGTAAATAATCCAGAATTTCGAAACAGTTACAACGCTTTCAGTGCTCCCCCGTGTAACACCCTTAAGTGGCACATTGCTCGGGAAAGTTTGGACATCCCTCTTTCGAAATTGGCGACATAATATTATGAGACGGGTATGAATTAGTTTGTAAGTCGTCTTAACTGACACTACGGTGTTTTTAATACCCATCTAAATAAAAAAAAGTACAACAAACTCATAAGTAAACCTTATATTTTAGCAGCTCTTTAGCGGTAGTGCTTGGATGTTGAGCATCCGCTACATTGTGGGTAAAATAAGTTTGCTTACATGCCAGAACTTTTAACCAACCTTGCTTTTAACAACCTGTTTGTTTTTACAAGTTCGAAGTAAACATAGTTTAAGACGTGTTCTGAAGAAAATGTTAAAACAAACTGAATCTCGACCAAATTTCCCAAACAAACTGCTCTTGTGCATGGTACATTATAATTTATAAGTTGTCGGCTTTTCTTTGGATGTCGCTTCAAGACTTCATCTAGCGCAGCGGTTCCCAAACTGTGGTACGTGTACCACCAGTGGCACGTACAATATTATCCCCGGTGGTGGGAAGCAAAAAAAAACCCCCAAGCAAATTAAAGTCGGAAAAGAAAAATGAGACCTCATCAAATTTTAAAAATATATTTCGACCAAGTCTAACCAAAAGTAAAACAGGTATAAACAGTGATTCGAGACCCGCTTCGTTGGCCGCGTGGTCTAACTTGCTAATCCCGTGTCGGAGTAGACTGCCGAAGACGGGTAGATCAGGGTTCGATGTCAGTCAGGTGCACCGAGGGTGGGTTTTCCTAAATGGTTTCCCACTCTCCCTACACTCAAATGTAGGTACACTTCTTAAAATGTAACCTTCCTTATCCCTAAAANCCTACACGCAAATGTAGGTACACTTCTTAAAATGTAACCTTCCTTATCCCTAAAACCATTCGCGTATTTAGTACATAAGCGTATAGACAGAACGGGTAGTAAGACGTGGTGAAAAAACTTAAAGTAATAACACTGAAAGTAACTTATCAGGGAAACAAGATGAATTGTTATCTATGTTCAAATCAAAAAACTTATGTTGTAATTTGTCGGCAACCAACCCCGTGGTATAGTGGTCAGTGAGCCTAGGGGCCCGAGGTTCGATTACCGGCAGGTACCTTGGGTATTTTTCCCGAAAGGGGAATTACCTCATCGGTCACCAGGGTTTGGTTATTTAGGCTCAAGTTAGGTATAAGTGTTTCCACTGGTTCCAACGCCCTCGTACTCACTATCACCCTCATTTCGTCTCATCGGGGCATGGAAAGAGCCTCCACTCAAAAGATGTACGATTAGTACATTCGGGCGTCCTCTGGGCAACGGTACGTTAGTACCAACTAATCTTTCCACAAACCAAGCTACAAGTGCTCTAAACCAGATGTGCAGTATTATATTCTGCCAGTAAAAATATTTATATTCAGTTCACAATTAGTCGTCTTCAACAAAACATAAGATGCACAGTGCACTTAAGTATGAATGCTGACGATTTCTTATTCGTTAACTCCACAAAGTTCATTGTGACATGGATGAAGAAATATTATGGACTTCCTAAAGTTTTTCAAGCGGAGAAAAGTTTTATTTAATGTTTATTTTCTTAATGTCGGCGTGTCACCAAAACCCTGTTCCTGTGCAGTTCATTTGTCATTTCTGAGCAGTGTAATATCGAAATTACATCAAAGTTTCAGAAATGTAAGCATACTTTGTTAGTTAGGTAATTTTTCAAATGAATACTGGCTCGAACAAACACTGGGTATTTTGACTCTCATTTGTTTGTCCAATCAAATAGCCAATTGTTCTCTCGGAATGTTGAGTTAATAAAAAAGAAAATTAAACAAACGAATGGATACTATTTTTTTATATAAATCTTTGAACACAGCATCCTAAAGGGGAAAAGGCGAGCGTAGTAACTAAAAAATAATAATTTAATTATAAAATAATGTTTTACCTCTGAATCAATGTGATCGGGTACATATATTTTTTATTTAACAAAAAAAAAGCATGTTATAGTAAAATTCAGCTTTTTTTTTAAAATGACGTGTCATCATCATAAATACCAAATATTTCAAAATAAATACAAAATTAAATCATAATACATATCATGGAAGCGTGCGTTAAAGAATAAAGGTTGCCTAAATTCACAAAATTATATCTGCTTTGCTATAATTTTAAATTTTAGACCTGATTATTAAATTATTATTCGAGATTTTAACGCGTGGTAGCACAAGAGTTACTTTGTACATTAAAAATATACTACTGGCGTGGTTATTAGAGTAGGATTTTAGCTGGCAGAAACTTTAAGAAAATACAAACTTATTTTGCGATCAATATTGATACATTTTATTAGATTATTAATGTTATTTTATTACCAGTAAACCCTTGCGAAACTTTCGCACATACAACCTACCCCTCTACTCCCCCCAAAGATAATGATTTAGTCTTTTGTTGGGTTGTTGAAATTAAATACTCAGAGAAGTGTATACACAAAATAGCAAAGAGAGTTTATTTTAGGTAATCGATACAAAAATATTGTTAGATTTTTCTTTTAACTTAGATTTTAAACAAACAATGTGTTTTAACGTAAACTGAGTATGCTATGTCAGAAGTCGGTAAAAAATTATATCCACTGATACCTTATTCATCGCTGTAGGCTTTTTATTAGTTGAGAAAAAGAGATGTTGATAACAGAAATAATTAAATAGGATGATTATATCTGTCAAAAGTGAAAGCTGCATATCATATGAGTTGGCGTTTGAACACGTGAAAATAGATCCAGTAGCTTTTTTAGCTGTCATAAGGCCCTCCCTATTAAATTTAGAATGTACAAACAATAATTTTAATATAGTATGTATTTTTATGCCAATATGCTACGATTACTAATTTACAGTAATTTATGCAAAATATTATTTTATTAACTAAAAATAGCATTAAAAAATACTTTTGGAATTAAAATATTTCCAAATATTCAAAAATATTACTATAAACTAATTTTTTTTAGCACCGCGTCTTTCTACCTGGCCAGTTTATACGTAGATGTACTAATTACACTAATGGGTAAGGGATGAGAGAGGTTGAATTGAGAAGAAGTGTACCTGCATTTGCGTGGAAGAAGAGTAGAAAATAATTTGGTATATACCTGCTTCAGTAAATCCGACCAGGATTTGAACCCCGATCTCCCTGTCATCGGAAGCTTAGTCCATCACGAGAGTGACGCTTTAGAACATGCGGCCACCGAAGCAGGTAAACCAAAATTAATGCGTTAAAAAAGATTATATTAATATTGACAGTAAATTAAATAGATTAAATCCATTTATCTAATTTCTCACACCCAAATCGAAAAGTTACATATGACCTTTTTTTAATCCTCAACGGATTTATTCATCAAAATAAAATCAATGGACATTTGGTCCGCAACAAATAGCAAGATGGATATAAAGGCTGTTTAGATTAATTCGGACTGAGATGCAATCCCGTCCTTGATCTACGCTGTATTTATACAATACTCTCAAAACATAACAAACTCGATGTCGACCACAAAAAAAAATGTTTATTTGGTTTCTCAGAAATGTTTATTTTGAACGACAAGGAAAACGACACGATATGACGTAATTCGTTTAAAGTTAACGTCAGTGGCTTCGTAATTTTTTTGTTTTGTTGGGTTTTTTTTGTAGCACTAAAGCCTCAATTTCAGCAGAATGTTCCACGCAGCGTTGCCAACTGTATGATATTGGGATATTTTCTAAAAATAATATCCTGGAGCTCTGTACTACAAAACAACAAGATAATCAACTTATTAATATGGTATAATAATGTAACCCATATCCATCCACGGTTAAATATAGTGTTTACAATGCACTATATCTTCTGGCATGGGCTAGAGCAAGTTGTTATTTTCATTGATCTGTCTTAGTCTGGTCAGGTATAGTGTTTACAATGTTCTATATCTTCTGGTATGGGCTAGAGCAAGTTGTTACTTTCATTGATCTGTCTCAGTCTGGTCAGATATAGTGTTTACAATGTTCTATATCTTCTGGTATGGGATAGAGCAAGTTGTTATTTTCATTGATCTGTCTCAGTCTGGTCAGATATAGTGTTTACAATGTTCTATATCTTCTGGTATGGGCTAGAGCAAGTTGTTACTTTCATTGATCTGTCTCAGTCTGGTCAGATATAGTGTTTACAATGCTCTATATCTTCTGGTATGGGATAGAGCAAGTTGTTATTTTCATTGATCTGTCTCAGTCTCACTTATGGCTCTGACAAATATGAAAGTAGCAGAGTTTTATGAACGATACTAGTAATAACATTCAGTATACAGCCAGTCCCTGTGAAGGTGTCGCTTGTGGGGTCAGGGCTTGGCAGACTGATGTGAAATAAATATCCCCTTCTGGCTCAGTGAGGAAAGCAATGGGAAACTACCTCACCCCTCATTTCCCTAGTACGTCTCTTCAGGCCTCACAGCTGACGGAGGAACTGTTGAGGATCCAACCTACCTTCATGTTGAGTACTGTACGCACATATTATAAAAATAGGTGGAGTGATCAAAGTTGTGGGTTTGTTTACTAAACACTTGCTAGCCGCTTCAGTGGCCACGTGATCTAACGCGCTACTCTCGTGATAGACTAGACTGCCAATGACGAGGGGATTGAGGTTCGAATCTCTGTCGGGTGTATTGAGGGTGGTTCTTCCAAAAATTGTTTTTCCACTCTCCATCCACACAAATGCAGGTACACTTCATATAGATATAACCTCCATAGTCCCTAAAACCATTAGCGTAGTTAGTACCTGTGCGTATAACCCAAACGGGTAGTAAGACGCGGTGCTAAAAATAACTGTGTTATCCATTTCTATACATTTGATTGTAGTAACGTAGGGACCTAATTATTATTCTTATTGACAAAAATACAATCACTTTCTTTTTTATAAGTCTGTGCACTATCACTAGAGACTCTAGATTTGGCAACCCTGTCAGTCCCATAGAACGACAACATAATGAAATATCTTCCTGTAAAGTTGGTAAACTGTCCGTTCTCGGCGTAACTCGAGAGTGTTTGTCTGTTTCGCAACGAAATGTAAATTAATAGGTCAATTTAAATGTTTATCCACAGACAACATGTCGGGCATTGTAGCGTGTCCCTTTCGAGGGAATCTTTCTGGTGTTTTAACTTGAACATTTCTAAACACAACTTTTAACAAAAAGGATCTCACGAAAAAGGGGGGTTGAGGGCAGGGGATGTCTAAGGTAAATTTTGTTACCTTGGAGGGTTCGCTTTTTGGCGTCCCCCTTTAAAACCGGGGGAAAACAGGAAAATATAAATAATAAAAATATGAAAATAATCCCCAAGCCTAACAACTCCAAATCTCACCTAACCTGGGCGTGATCGGAAAATAATCTGAAGTGAAGCTCTACAAATAGTTATCATATTCCAAACGTTTCACTGGGGGATTGTACGAAAATAGGATTACAAAGTAAAGTAAAACAATTATATGTTTTGTAGACAATTTTATCCTCTTTATTTTTTATTGTTTAAAAACACTTTTATATAATGAACAGTTTACGAGATAATTGCAACAAAAAAAAAGTTTCATGGCGCCATTTTTCCAAGATCGCTGGTGTAAAATAACTTTTTAAGAGTGGTACTATATCCTACGGTGTGAAGCTTAATTTATTATATAGCAGAATTTTTTTTTCTAAATCCAAACCTTTCTCAGATAGCGATTCATAAAATAGTACAAGGAATCGGCTGCAGCTCAAAAGCATTTTTTTCCCCCAAACTGTAACTGTCTGAAGTTACGATTACCAGAAGATTTGAAGAGTTGGCAGGATAAAAAAAATATAAAATTATCTCAAGGATCGTGCATCCAAGATTTGTTTATTTACTCCGTGGCTATTGAAGAAAGCACGGATATGACTGATACGGCACTATTTTCATCCATGGCATTGATGATAATTGTGAGGTTAGCGAAGAGCCCTTTCTTATGAAATGAACTACGGAAGGATGTGTCATTTATGAAGATACGGATGGTTTTGTGATAGTTGGTATTTATAACCCCGTGACCGAGCGCCAATTATTACGATACGGAATTATTATATGATATTTTAATTAAATAAATAAGACCATTAATGTTGCACACGATTTATTAAAGTGATTTTATCTTCGTCACGAAGATATTATGTAAAACTATACAATATTCGTTGAACTACGGATTATTTACTCGCTAACATTTTCTGTGTACTCTATGGATTTCAGCTAGTGGCACTGTTTTAACGAGACGCGTGATGAATCAACTTATGTCGCTGGCACTCTTAATATTATATTACTGCTATATATTCATACGCACAAAGGCTTATATATATGACCTACCCCTTGCCCCTTGGACCTCTCGTGACCAGTGTCAAAACCAACTAATTGAAAGCGTCCTGGTGACAGGTGTCCTATTGGGTCGAGGGAGCTAGCGTCACTTGCTTTTTTGGTAAACACTACGGAGTTGCTTAATGAAAGAAAAAAAAAGTTTTAGTGGTGCAATCCTTCAACATTATTTCTGGAAAGCGCGTGATTCTCCATGGATGAGGTCTTAAAAGGATAATTTACATATACCACTTTAAAGAAAAATACACTTCATCCATGACTTCTTTTTTTTTACATATATGAGAGGGGTCCAGATTAGTATCATTACACATTCTTGAATGTTAGTCTTAAATCAAGTCAATCTTAATTTTTGCAAATCTTTCTAGAGCCATAACAGACGGTACACTGGCTTTGGTTGGTAAACATAAAGGACTTGTTGCTTTGATAAATAAAAGCGTGGATGACAGATCCTTGAAGGTGCAAAATCATTAAGTTTCGATTAAGTGATGAAGGTCATTCGTCATAAAAAAAAATTGTAGACTTTATCAGAATCAGAGGAATCAAACCACAGAGAGTTTCAAAAACTTCTGTCTAGGATAAATACAAAATATGGGGATGTTGTTTATTTTTCTAATGTTTGTTGTCTTTCCCTAGGGAAAGTGTTGAAAAGGTTATTTGACCTGAAGGAAGCCATACAAACTTTTATGGGAAGCAAAGGGCGACCTGTGCCTCAATTTAATGATCCTGATTGGCTGAGTGATCGTGAGATCTTGACCGACAGTACGAAACATCTTAATGATCTAAACAAACGACTGCAAGGAAAATACAACTTAATACCCAATAATTATGACAGCATAAAATATTTTCAAAACAAACTTAGTCTGTGAGAAAATCAGATCAAGGAAAAAAAAAATTTTGTCTCGCTTCACGAAACTGTCAAAAGTGTGAGTGGTATTAAATGTAATAATTAATTAACCTGTTTGCTAGGTATTTTGGTGTGTCTGTCGAAGATGTGGCTGGGAAATACAAATGTAACTGGTTTATTTGCAGTGCAATAATTGAGCAAAAAGTAAGAGTCATCCGAGACTTTTTTGAATTATATTCTAAATATGTTGACAAGAATATTTTCCTAACTATTTGACTGCATACTTTTAAGATATTTGTCACTGTATGGTGGCACCATTTGTTTTTATTTTTTTCCTAGCGTATGGGATATATTACCGAGAAGGACATTACATCATGTCCTGTCGCCTGTATGTAGACTATTCGCTGAACTGGTGGCAAAGAGCGGTACCCAGGGCACACTTAAGGAGGTTGTATACACGTCGTACCCGTAATTAGATGGTGTGATGATAGTGCATATCGAGGTGCGAACTAATGGGAGTCTTAAACATTACTTAAGCTTAATTTACCAAACCTCTGTAGACCCTTGGAATAACTCCTCATAAGAGAAAAGTATCAAAGGTACCAGCCAGGTATTGAACCCGGGACCTCTAGGTCCGTAGCCAGGTGCATTAACCACTATGCCACGAGGTTGGAGTTGGTAGCAGTTGTTTTCAAGAATGAAGATCGTAAAATCAACAGCCAGGACCAGAATAAACTGACATTCCACCTTGAAAACACTCTTTTAAGAGTTGCGACATCAGAAATAAGAGCAGGCACTGACCAATTTCTTAAGAATAAACAGTGCCAAGAATATCAATGAAAGGTTTTAAAATGTGCGCACAAAATATGTATCCTAAATTATTGTTTGAAAGAGATTTATTTTAACACCGCATCTTAGGATGGTCATATTAATATGAAGTGTAACCCACATTTGCGTGGGGGGAGCGTGTAAAAGCACTATTGGAAAAAACCTCTCGGTACATCCGAGTGAGATTCGAACCTATATCTCCTTGTTATTGGCAGTCTCTTGTCTACTGCGAGAGTAGTGCGTTAGAACACGTGGCCCCCGAAGCAGGTTTATAATTAAAGTTAATAAAAAATTAATGTATTAATACGTCAAACTATGTTATCTTCAGCTAACAATTTTGATATTATGTTATCAACTCGCTTTGCTCGTTGGGGGCTCTGCCCCCCAAACCCCCTGTGAGTTTTATTTCCAAGTGGGTGTAAACTAATATAATTCCAACGTTGTTTTGAACGTAACAACTTAAAATTACCGATATTGTATTGTATATACCGCACCGACTTAAAATTTGCTCCGCCATTTTGATTTTTTTTTCGGGGGCTAGCAATTAATTTTTTTTAACTTTTTGAAATTTTCCTATCGGTTACAGGCTAGAAGCTATGAGTTTGCCAAATTTCAAGTTTCTATCTCATCTGGAAGTGGGTAAACATCAATGTGAGTGAGTGAGTGAGTCAATCATGTGGCTTTATAGTAGTATAATATAATAGTTCTACAGTAACACTAATAAGTTAGTGAAAATTATCAATGTTGACAACAAAAATTACGTTTGTATTTTTTTTTTAAGTTCTTTCCTACCAGAATCCAACTGTACGTCAGTGCTCCGCACCCCCCTACCCCACCTCCCCGCAAATCTGTCACAAAGTTGTGTTCTAAATACTCCCGGTTGACGTGTAATGAATGTTCTCTAAAAAAAAACTAAAAAAAAACAGGTTCCCCGTGAGTGGTAGGTGAAGAACCGGCCAAGTCACATTAAGGGAGACTCGCTTCGGTGGGTGCATGATCTTTTAGGTACAGTAGCCCCGTGGCTTCTTTGGTGCTGACTGACAGTTCACAGCTGACTTCTGACAGTCAACATTTAGGTATATACCTAAATGTTGACTCTCAGAAGTGACAGCTGATAAACACATGTTTTTTGAAGATCATATGGTTCGGCGTAGGGATACATAATTTGGTCCGGTAGCTTTTCTAAGGCGTCAGCTGTCAGCTGTGAGCTGTCAGTCAGCACCAAAGAAGCCATGGGGCTACTGTACATCCAATCGGGCTTCAAACTCTGATCTGCCGGTCACCAGAAATCAAGCTTATTGTAAGAGTGACGCCTTAAACCATGAAACCACATGAGCGGGATTTAATTAATTTTTTTTTTTACTTTCTCTTGACCTTTCTGAGAAAGAGAAGTATTGTGATTGTCAAAAATATCGAACTGGAGATGCTGATAAATGTCGACATTTCATGACCTCCTGAGATAGAAGTGGTATTTCACGATGAGGTCTGTCTTGATCTCAGCCTGGAGCCGAAACCATTTTACCGATTGGGCTGAAACTTGGTTCCTAGTTTTTTTTTTATAATAAGGCTACCCTGAGGAGATTTCGGAATCAAAAAAATCCAACCCTAAAATTAAGGGTAGTTTACTTAAGGGCAAAAAGTGATAGAATCGATTTTCTCGAAATCCATTCTAAAAGATTTTGGTTAAATTTTTGTACATAGCCGTTGTTTATTATTACAAACAAAAGATCCATTCTGGTTTTCCCATGAAAATTACTCTGAGGTTACTTTACACTAGCGGAAATTTCCAAATTTGATAGTATATCTGTAACTATTTGAGATAAACTTATCATTGTAAAGTTGTAGTAGTATTAAAAATAAAAATCTTTCATTAGAAAAATGTTTTATAAAACAAATAGTTTTCGAGCTCTTAATAAAATATATATATATATATATATATATAGAGAGAGAGAGAGAGAGATAGAGCTATTTAAAATAGAAATTGTGTTAGGCTCTTTGTTGGTCAGAGATGTTCCTCTTTTCTCATTGTTTCTGTAACAATTTATATTATTTTATTTATGCCCTTTGGTGAAATGTTTCTGCAACAACATATATTATTTCGTTTCACATAATCTTTAAAGAGTGTTTAGGAAATTCTCTATTTTAAAGTAAAAGAGAGAGAGAGAGTATGCGGGGCACCGTACAATTTTTTTTTTATAAACACGTGACTTATCTGGTTGCTTGTCGGCGCCCCTACCCATGTAACCACCGGCGCCATCAATCAAACAATTTCAGCGACAGAGGGGGCGTCGTCACAGAGAGCGTTGGGACGCTGGTAATTACGTCATCAGTCAGACAGCCATCACCTGCAGTGGTGGTGTTGGTCGATCCTCAGGCGTCGCATTATGTTCGGAACATGATGCGGCGTCCACGCATCGATCATGTTTACGTTCCTCAAAACCCGTAAGTGGCCGCTCTCCCCCTCCCTTTCCCCCCTTTTCATTTTTTTTTTTTATATGTGGAAGGACGGATAGGAGTTGACGTTTAGGTCACGTGACTCCGGTCCGAGAGTTAAAAAGTTTTTTTTTGCACCACGTCTTATTACCCGTTAGGGTTATTCGCTTATTTACTAAATCACGCTAATGATTTTAGGGATTAGGAAGATTATATTTAGAAGAATGTGTATCCGTATTTGCTTGAAGGCAGAGTGGTGAACCATTTTTGGGGGGGAAAAACCACCCTCGATACAGCCAACCGAGAGTATCGCGTTAGACCATGTGGCCACTGAAGAGGGTAGTTACATTGTTGGGCGAAATAATATGATTAAAAAAATTGATAAAAAGCCTACGTTCGTTATAAAAAATATATTAACTACACAAAACGTTTTGAATTGACTGAGATAATATCTTCCAACCATAACCTCAAAACACAAAATAGAGCGTAACTTCGAAAAATAATTTACCTTTCAAACGGCTACTTAGGGTTCTAAATGTTTTTCTATTAGAAGTTTCAGTTTTAAAATAGGTGTATACTTTTAGGTAAAGGTGGAAGGATATTTCTTTTTCTGTTTCTTAAATTTAACCTAAAATATTGTAAATAGGAAATTATAGTAAACCTTTAGAACTAAGTTTTAAACACTAAGTTTCAATATGTTTATCACTCGTCTCATGTAAAATATGGCATAACATTAGCATAAGTAAATCTCAAATTGTAAGACCGGCCATGAGATGAAATTTGTAAAGGGTAATTCATAAAGAACTAAATTTGTATATTATAGTTTGACATCATTACATCATTAAAGATGGGTGTAGCAAGTTAAAGGCAGTGTTTTTGAAGTTTTTATAGAAAAACATTTTCTTGGGCAAAATAAATAAAATATTTCTTCAGTAGAAAAAAAAAGTTTAATTTTCTTCACGCGGTGATATTAACAGTTGTTGAATATCCGTCATGGGCATAGCGACATTAGATGAGAAACTTTTTAAATGAAGAGAAAGAGTTGTCTTTAAATTCCAGGACACCCTTGAAAGATACTCAAAAACTGTTGATATGATAAGAAAATTAAACTATGAATATACTTGAGATATATTTGATTTATTTCAGTCAAAAAGTTTCGATACAAAAACTGCAAAAATACCGCCCTAAACTCGTGTTATCTACATCCCTACATTAATGACGTGAAGTTGCCTACTTGGAGATTTCGAATCTAGTTTGTGAAGTGAAAAACATCTTAAACTAACGCACTTAAAAGAAAATGAACAGTTCACCCTGTGAGGTCTCTTGTTTTTACTGACACCCTCTTCCTCTGACGAGTTTACACAGTAACTATACTATTTGTGCCTTGAAAACATTTACTTTATTTTTAAAGTTACATTTTTCTTGTTTCCTATTCTAGATACATATATGCTACTGCTGATTTTTTTTAAAGCTACATCCTGGCTGGAAGACTCCTACAGGACATGTTCGTAACCAAGCCAAATAGCCTGAGTTGTATATGATTTGTATATGATTTATAGGGTGACCTGGTGGTCTAGGGGTAAGGTGTCAGACTTCTGTGCTGGGGATCCGGGGTTCAATCCTCGGTCCCGGCACACATTTATCTGGTTGCCAAACCCTTCCTTCACCTCTGACAAGACGTGTGTATTTATCAAAACTTGTGAATGTGAGGAATGCCAGGCCTCCACCGTGGTTCGGATTCCACGTTAAACTGTGGGTCCTCCATTTCAGCTCAAAATCACCCTACCATTGCACATTAGCGTAAGTGCGTATAACCCGAACGGGTAGTAAGACGCGGTAGCTAATAATAATAATAATAATAATAATAATATATGATTTATAAAAAAAAGTTTACAAAAAAAACTTCAAGATAAAAATAATAATGTTATGACACTGTAAAACTATTTATAGAATTATTGAAGAGTTCATGATTTTTTTACCGACGTTATATCTTTAATACTTGCTGATTAAAACGTAAATTAACTAAAATGAGAAATCCAATCTCGACTTGCCGTGACGTCACAAGTATCCAACGTCCTTGAAACCATTAGACCGGTGTAACTGATCACGCCCTGGGTTTCCTATATTTGTAGGACATTCCCTCTGGGGGATATTGTGCCGCCCTCATATCGCAGCTGGTTGGCTTCCTCGCTAAGCCTCCTGCCCCTCTCCCCCAACCCCCTGTTGCAGTCTACCTTGCGCGTAGCATATCACGAGTTCGGGTCTGGCCAGACTGACGAGTGACTGGGTGGCCAGACTGGCGAGCGAGCGAGCGCCTAATTAGCAGACTGATCCTAGTTCATTAGAGAAAATGTATCTGTCAAAGACACTTGGTACATCTCTGCTCCTCGAAAATTCTTACAACAAATATTATGTATTTATAAAAAAGAGAAAAAAGTAGGATTGCATCCAATTAATAAATTGAGAAATGTGTATGGTGAGTTCCACCATCTATACAGACAACTGAGAAGTTACCCTGCTAGATTTTTTAAGTACATGTGGATATCAGCGCAAATTAGGCCGTTAGTAGCAAGTGTGTTAAACCTATCGATATTAATAAAAATGTCAAAATGAGAAGTTTTCCTAGCACTCAATGGACCAACATACAATAATATTGCCTAGCGCCTGTAAAATAGACTGTACCGGCTCGAGCGTGCGCGCTTGAAAAATAGAACCAGTTCTCTCTTTCAAGCGCGCGCGCTCGGTCGCTCGTTTCGGTCTGGTCGTCCCTTTCGACTCTAGTAGCGACTATTAATCTGGCAGATCAGCAAACTGTTGTTTCACACGGTAGCTTTGTTTTTGTTTTTTTGTTTCCTTTAAATGAAAAGTCACTTTCAATAGGCGTGTTTTCGTGGTTGACCTGGTATCGATGTTAACGAAATGTTTATGACCGAGACGTTACCAGAGCTCAGTTTGGTAACGCTTTTCTTGACCAGACTAAACAGTATGGTTACTACCAATGAGCATGCGGAATAAAATGTCTAACTCATCTAGCTTGGTTTTTTCGGAAACGGCAAGGTCAGGGCTCGAATCAGGATTGGGTTTACTGAGAGTTTATAATTTCCTAAATAATTCTCCGCTCTAAGTTCATCAAGTGCGAACACATTTCTTCTAATTCTACTTTCTCAACCCTACCCGATGACAGTCATATTATTTTCCTTAGTGGTCTTGAGGTAAAGTACTCGCCTCAGGACCCGACGATCGTGGGTTCAAACCCAGCCGAGGTCGACGGATTTTGTTTCTTGAGTGATAAAAATCCGTAGCACAACTTCCTTCGGAGGAGAAGTAAAGCCGTCGGTCCCATTTCGATTGTGGCACGTAAAAGAACCCTGGAAGGTGTGTGAAAATATCTTTCCCGGTAAAATTGGTAGGCGCTTTCGCTCGTAGAAATTTTCGTACACTGATGTAATCAGTCGGTTCAGAAAGTGCACGTTAAGTACCTCAAATAAATAAAATAAAAAAGTAAGGACAGAAGAATATCTGTGTCACAGGTGCTCTACTTGTTTACAGTTTATTAACCCATCAGTGGTTTTTATTAAATCTCGAGCTCTTTTTAAGTCTTTTTGTGTCGGGTGAGATTGTGTTTCGTTGACAAGGAGGGCTAAGGCTGTTGGGTTAGAGGGGGGGTGAGGTGGAAAGCAGGGGGGCGTGCTGG
>CABFWO010000758.1:113658-129660 GCA_902155825.1 Timema genevievae
TACTACCCGTTCGGGTTATACGCTTAAGTACTAATTACACTAATGGATTAGGAATTGGGAAGGTTGAATTTAGAGGAAGTGAACCCGCATTTGCGTGGAGGGAGAGCATTTAGGAAAAACCTCCCCCAGTTCACCCGACCGAGATTCGAACCTCGATCTCCCCGTCCTCGGTGGTCTGGCTCAACACGACTGGCGCGTTAGCCAACTACGTCACCGAGGCGGGTCACAAGAAATAGTTTTTGGGTATATTTCTGAGCTAATAAAAGCTCAATCATGTACTCTAATAAAGCGGGATAAGGTATGCCTTAATACTACTTATACAATAATGTACATTCGGTAAACGTAATTAAATAATTTTTACTGCGCTTAGTTACAGTTTAAAAACAATATATTCAATTACCTGGTAACAATCCGGCTTTTCTTTTGTTTTTGAAGTAAATACGGGACGGGACTTCCCCGTTTGTATCGCCGCTCTATATCTATCTCTCTCGAACTCAATGCCACCAACACCACGTGGAGTATGCCTACAGCACGACCCCGCTTCGTCTCCGGCCCACCACGCCGCGCTCGTGCAGTCAGGTTCGGCCAGACACACTTAGCGAACGGTCATGTCACACGTTCCCGCGCCGCAACCAAACGCGACTACACAAATTGTAGAAAAATTTATCTAAGTGGTGAAACATATTACATGTTGAATTACCCGCCTCGGTGGCGTAGTTGGCTAACGCGCTAGTCGTGTTGAGCTCGACCGCGGAGGACGGGGAGATCGAGGTTCGAATCTCGGTCGGGTGAACTGGGGTGGTTTTTCCTAAATGGTTTTCCACTCTCCCTCTCCACGCAAATGCGGGTTCACTTCCTCTAAATTCAACCCTCCCAATTCCTAATTCATTAGTACATTAGTACTTAAGCGTATAACCCAAACGGGTAGTAAGACGCGGTGCTAAATATTATTATTATTATTATTACATGTTGAATTGTTTGTGTGGATCTAATAACATTTAGCTATATAAATATGAATCTTTTTAATTTCTATAAGACAAAAAAAAAATATTTTTGGCCCCAAATTTGCCGCCCTAGGCTCCAGCCTACTCAGCCTGTTGGTAAATCCGCCACTGCGATAGATATAAGGCAGGGGTGACTTAACTCGCGGCATGTGTTCCACAAGTGGTACCTGAAGACATTCAAGTGGTACCTGAATATCTTGTCGAGGGTGTCTTGGAATTTGTTTGACAACATTTTCTCTTCATTTAAAAAGTTGTTCATCTAATGCCGCTACGCTCATTACAGATATTCAACAAGTGTTTATATCACCATGTGAAGAAAATTAAACTATTATGTTTCTACGGGAGTGATATTTAATATTTTTGGCCGAAAAAAAATGTTTTGCTACAGAAATTACAAAAGTATTGGTATTTTCTCCTGTCCTAGTACATTTTCACCTTAACATGTGATCCTATAGTAATAAACAATAATTATCTCTCTTCTGGGTCCGCGCAGCCCCCTCTCCTGATTGGATCGTTGGGGTGGCAGGACTGGAGTTGTGTCTCCGTAACTGCACCTGGGTTAAGAACAAAGTCCTCAAGTTGTACCCGTGGGACGTCGGCACAGACAGCGGCATCACGTATGAGGTACGTATGTTGCTCAGGAGATATTTTTTTTTAGCACCGCGTCTTACTACCTGTTCGGTGTTCATACCTGTCAATACCTGTACGCCTATGTACTAATTACACTAATGGTTTAGGGATTAGGAAGACTTAATTTAGAGGAAATACGCCCTCATTTGCGAGGAGAGAGAGAGAGTGGAAAACCATTTAAGGAAAACCAACCTCGGTGCACCCGACTGGGATCGAACCCCGATCTCCCCGTCTTTGGCAGTCTCAACCAACATATTTGTAGATCAATATTTAGCAGAATTCAAGAATTTATTTGTTGAAGTTTTTCAAAGAATTTTACATATTTTGTAAAGTGCGTGTTTGATTTAGTCATGTGCATCTATTACAAGTTTTTTTCTTCATATTTTTTAGTGATTTTTTTTTAATTCGAAGTCAAATTTTAGAATTTTTAGATATTTTTTTATCAATTTTATGTGATAAAAATTCGAGCACTAATTATAGCATATTTTTTTATCAATTTTATGTGATAAAAATTCGAGCACTAATTATAGCATATTTTTTGATGATGGCCGAAAAATATTAAACTATAATTTTGACTTGATGTCATGTAGGCCTACTTTTATTCACTTTTTTTTTCACCTCTGTCTAGGCTTTGTTTAACTTACCTTTAACTCTTTAATCATGTTTATAACGGCCGTTTATACTTTACAAGATAACATTTTTTTTTTAATTAAGAGCTGGAAGGAAGGGGACCGTTGGTTAGATAATGGCCCCGAGAGGGGCAACCTATTGATGAAAGTTGCGAAACGCTGACCTAAGATTAAACCAGGCGACCTACAAGTGGCCTGAACTTTCAGTAAACCTCCCGGAGCACAGGATAAACCTAGTAAAAGGTTACGTACCCCTTTACTGCGCAGGCGGCCAACAGCCAGACGATACCTCCGGAGCCCATCCGGCAGATACTGACGAGTTCCCCCAACAACCCGGAGTCGCCGTTCTACGACCCGTCTGGCGCGGATATGAAACCCATGGCACAGCTGATCCTCACCCGACAGAGGCTGTACGAGAAGAGCTGCGCCGATGGAGAGGGACCGTCTTCCACTGACGAGGACAGCACAGGGGCGATGGACAACTCTGCCCCGAGCGGTAACACTGACCCACCGGCCAGGGCATGATCCACTTAATGTTCACTTAGCAATCACGTAACTTAACGTACATCAGTATGTCTAGTTTTTTTGTTAACATCTTCCACAGGATTCCTTTATCGCCTATTCTTCTGGAAATCTTATTACTATGTTTATTGGTAAAATTATCATTAGCAACGCGTCTTACCACCCGTTCGGGTTATAGGCACTCACGCTAATGTGTAATGGTAGGGTGTTTGTGAGATGAAATGGAGGACCTACAGTTTAACGTGGGATCCGAACCACGGTGGAGGCCTGGCATTCCTCACATTCACAAGTTGTGATTAATACACGTCTTGTCAGAGGTGAAGGAAGGGTTTGGTAATCAGATAAATCCGTGCCGGGACCGAGGATTGAACCCCGGACTCCCAGCACAGAATTCTGACACCTTACCCCTAGACCACCAGGTCACCTATTTATTCGTTTTAAAAAATGTTGTATTCAATTAGAGAGATTCCACATAGACAGTGGTGTGTGGTGGAGTGTTGCCAGGGTAATCAGAGATAGTTAAATATGTACTTGTTATTTATATATATATACATACACACATACACACACACACCCCTGCTTGTTCCCCAACTGTCCAATCGTACATAAGCTCAGATTTTTATAGGAAGCTCATTTTCGACCATCAATATTTAGTTGGTAAAGAATGGGTGCTGAAGGAGTGAGGTTTCAACTGGGAATCCAATAGGTCAATGTGAAAGAAGCATCTTACGTTGGTTCGGGGCAATGTTGAGAGGATGAGTGTGGATTGAGTGACGAAGCAAATAGACCTATATGAAGGTAGAGTGTGTGGATCAAAAGGAAGGGGTGTGGCTAAATGTTGCAGACGAATGTGTGAAAAAGGTAACATTTATAGTTTTAAGTATAAAAGAGCATGTATAGCTCGGTGTATGGATGTTGTTGAAGCGAAGGAAATAGGCAAGGATAGATAGGTGTGGATAAAGTTAGTGAGTATGGATTAAGTATGGAGTTGTTGTTTTTTGAGCTATATGCACAGTTCCTTGCCTACCCCGTAAGCTATCGGCGTGTTGATATGTGTGTATTTTTTATATTCTTTAATACTAAATACTATATATTAATCCAACTAACTCAAATCTAGCTAAAACTTATGTAATTTTCTGCATTTACACGGGGGGATGTCACAAGCTTCTTTGGTTGACCTACTGGGATGCTTTTATTGATGGTATTGCGCTGCTATTGGCCGAACTGGTTGACCTTCAGGCCCAATGATGCCCTGGTCATCCGCCGGCTCCAACCTCGTATTACACATGTTGCCAAGTGTTTCGAGGCGATGGGATCTCCTTATAAAACTCAGGTCATCCCTCGCGTGCCTGTCCCGACGTACACCGGTACACTTGTAACTAAAACTCTGCCTTACCCTGGCAACATTCATCTGGCGTGTGATACTAACCGCTGTATGTTATCTTCCTCCTCCTCCTTCCAGGCGACTGTGAGGTGTCACGGTGGGAAGATAGGGGGCCTTGCTCTGTGACGTGCGGTAAAGGGGTCCGCTACCAGCAGAGGTTCTACGTGGACCAGAAGATGGCCGAGATGAACAACTGCCAGGTGCCGCTGACAGCTCGCAAGAGCTGTTACGGGGCTCAGAGGGTCTGCAGGTCAGTTCGGCCTTGATACCGTCCATAAACCCCTTCGATAGAGGGGGAAAACTTGCGTTTCATGGGGACACCGTGTCTTACGACCCGTTCGGGTTACACGTCTATATGCTGATTACTCTAAATGTGTCAGGGATTAGGAATATTGAATTTACAGGAAGTGTACCTGCATTTGCGTGGAAGGAGACTGGGAAACCATGTAGGTGAAACCACCCTCAGAAGACCCGACCCGGATTCGAACCCCCAATCTCCCTGTATTCAGTAGACCAGACGCCTTAGACCATTCGGCCACCGAAGCAGGTGGAAACTTTTATTACCCCAGCCCCTTTTGTTGCCCTCAGGATGGACGAGGATGTAGATGACGTGTTGAGGGACCCCACATGCGCCGTGACAGAATGGGCGGAGTGGTCCAGTTGCTCCAAGGCGTGCGGCCGAGGAGTGAGGACCCGCGTCAGGAAGTACCAGCAGGCCCACGCCCGTAAGAGGTGCTCGGTCAAACCGGGGGCCCCCATTCTCGAGCAGACGGATGAATGTTTGGGGGAGGAAGGGCCCTGCGAAGGGGAAGAGGAGGTAAACAAAGGGGATTAATTAGTTGACTTAGGGTGGGGTGGAAGGAAAGACGAGAAAAGAGCAGTGTTTATGTCAAAACATTGTTTGACCAAAATTAATCAAATATTTCTCTGTATAAGCACAGTCTAATTTTTTTCTTATGGTGATATCAACAGATGTTGAATATCTGTCAAGGGTGTCCTGGAATTTAATGAAGAACCGTCCCTCTGGTTTAGTGGTCACTGTACCTGACTACGAGCCTAGGGGTCCCGGGTTCGATTTCCGGCTGGTACCTTAGGTATTTTTCCCAAATAGGGAATTACCCCCCATCGGTCACCAGGGTTTGGTTGGTTAGGTAGGCTTGAGTTAGGTTTAAGAGTTTCTAATAGTTCCACACCCTCGTACTCACAATCACCATCATACTCATCTCATAGGGACATGGAAAGAGCCTCTACGGAAAGGCTGTATGATTAGTACGTTCGGGCTTCCCTTGGGTACACTAGTACTGGCTAATATTACCATAAACTGGGCTACAAATGATGTAGCTCAAATTCTATGTTTCTACTGGAGAAACATTTTATTTATTTTTACCAATAAAATGTTTTGCTATAAAACTGCAAAAAAACCCACTCGCCCTTCCTCGCGTCATCCTCCAGCCCAACTTAACCGGTAGAGCTGAGACACGTAGCAGACGGGAATCGAACCCGTGTACAGGTGTCATTTTTCAATTTTCAGAAAATGATATATAGATGCGAGTAAATCCTAACTAAAAAAACAAATATAATATCTTTGGCTATTTGATTCTTAAAATTTACACTAGTTTAAAATTTAATCAAGAAAACTCTCCCATGGAAAGAGCAAAAAATTTGGGAAGAATCCAAGGCACAAAAGTGACATTTTCTTTCTTCTTTCTTAGAACAGATATAAACACAAAAAGAGCAAGTTTCTTTTTTAATTCAAAATAGAATAGTTTAGTGTTTGTGTAAAGTGTCTTTCCTCTTCTGTCTTTTTTTTTTTTCATAAAAGCAATGATGCCAAAATATCACTATATTTGAGTGATATGTAGCGCCTTATACTGTGCGGTCACTGGTATGTGCTGGACCCTTATTTATCGTCATATCTGGAATGACATGTTTGCAGTCGGAACTTCCGCAGTGCGAGCAGATGACAGAATGGTCCGACTGGGGCCCATGCTCGGTGACTTGCGGCAAGGGTACCAGGATGAGGACAAGACTCCTCAGGGCCAGCAGCGAGGACCTGAGGATGATGGTGAACATGGAGGCAGGGGACGAGGAAGAAGGGGGGGAGATGGCCAGCGATGAAGAGTGCGACGATAGGACCGTGGAAGAGGTCCAGTGTGAAGGAGATACATCCTCTTGCGAGTTCACGGAGGATCAAGCGAGAAGTTCGTATCTCCGACTGGCTATGTTATCTCTAAGAGACGAATCTAATACACTATTTAATGAATCTGAATCTTTATTTTAACTTCGAATCTCGAATCCGAATCTTGTAAAAACTATGAGGACGCAACAGAAAAATAGAAATAGTAGACCCTAACTAAATGTTAAAATCTCTTTGTCATAATGCGTTCGTTATAACATTCATACATTCATTTAAGTGTTAGGTTAATGGTATGGGGTTTTGTTGTTGAGTTTTTTCCTAAAATTATGTGGTGGCTGAATCACCAATAAGTAGTATTAGAGCTTTAAAACAAATTCCAATATAAAATCCTTAAGGATTCATGGAGGGTTCAAGAATTCATGGATCTTATCCCTACTTATTTCAAGTTAAAGATTTAAAAATGGAGGACTAACATATATATATATATATATATATGTCAACCTCGGTGAATTTGGAGGAAAGTGCTTGCCTCTGGACCCGCTGTTTGGGGGTTCAAACCCAGCCAAGGTCAACGGATTTTTCTTAAGCAATAAAAATATGTAGCACAACTTCCTTCCTTATAAGGGGAAGAAAAGCCTTAAGTCCCGTGTTGATTGTGGTCATGTAAAAGAACGCTGGAAGGTTTGTGAAAATACCTTTCCTGGCAAAATTAGTAGGTACTTTCAGGTTCGATCATAGAAATTAAATGTAGAAGGCCACGGGGAACCATCATACTTTCTGAACTCCTTCAGTACATGGGATCTCTACCAGATGGTGTAAGGTAGCACTAACCAGCCGAAGCTTGTAAAAGTCATATTGTGTTTGTTCCCTTTTATATGTTTTCTATCCACCTTTCCTGTTCTTTCTTTCAAATATATTTAATAAGATATTATATTCCAAGAGAATAATTGTTGTTTATGTGGTTTTAAAACATCAGTCTCACAATAATTGTCAAAAAAATTGGCCAAAGTTATTTAATGACACTTAGAATTTTAAATCCATATCCCTTGAGAGGAGTGATTAAATGAAAAGCTTTCTGAACATTTCTGTTATTTAAACACTTCATCACAGTGAAAAACCCTGTACATACATCATTTGGTCTGGGTTCAAAGGCTGTCCTTACAAACTTTTGTTAAAAATTGGTTTGGACAGTCAGGTTAAAACAAACCTTCGATATGCTCAATTAATACTATCCCTTTAGTTTTAACACCTGAGATATACACATCGGTAAGGCCGTAGTCAAGGGGGGGTTTTGGGGGTTTAAACCCCCCCTGAAATTTTATAAACAAAGTATATATGGCTTTATTTATGGTTCAAACAATATCAAAATTAAGGTACAAATACAAATTAAGGGGCTGTGTTACCATAAAAAACACTTCAGAGAGCTTCTAGAGGTGTTAAATATTTAGATTTTTTTCTAGCCTCCGGCAATTGGGGAATGTGCCCACCAAACCCCCTGTGAAATTATTGGCTGGCTACGGCCTCTTGCACATTGGAACTATGGTGAACAACATATCTCTTCATACCCAGTCGGTATTCAAACTTGCGTCTCCTAGAAGCACATCGAGTGGTTTTTGGAGAAGGAGGAGGAGGGAGTGCCAAGCATTAAAACATGTTCCCTCACCTGTTTGTTTCGTTCTTTCAGAAATATGCCAGATGACTAAAGATGTCGGTCCTTGCCGTCTCACCACGCCCCCTCGGTGGTTCTTTGACAAAGACTCCACAGCGTGCCACAAGTTTTCTTATGGAGGTTGCCGCGGCAACAGCAACAACTTCTTGACAAAGGAGGAATGCGAGCAGACGTGCCAAGATTACAAAGGCTAGTATTTTGTGTGAAATAAAGCGCAATAAACAAAATATAATATGTAGTTAGATAAATATGATAGAAGAAGCAAATATACAAGTAAAAACACTAATATGTCGCTGCTTGTTCCCCTTCCCCCCTACCCGTTGTCTATAGGTCAATCTGTCAGGGTAGCTTAACAAATGTTGGGAGTTGTCGGGTAGGACACTTTAGAATAGTCAAACTCGATGAGTTGATGGATTTATTATATACTAAAGCAAGGCCGTAGTCAAGGGGGGGTTTTGGGGGTTCAAACCCCCCCTGAAATTTTATGAACAAAATATATATGGCTTTATTTATGGTTACAAACAATATCAAAATTAAGGTAAAAGTACAAATTAGGGGGCTGTGTTACCACAAAACGTACCTAAGAGAGCTTTTAGAGGTGTTTAGTATTTATATTTTTTTCTAGCCTTCGACAGTTAGTGTGTTATGTTGCCATAAAAAACACTTCAGATAGCTTCTAGAAACTGTTTATCATTTAGAAATTTTTCCAGCCTCCGGCAATTGAGGGATGTGCCCACCAAACCCCCCCCTGAAATTATATGCTGGCTACGGCCTTGTACTAAAGTATATAATGTGATATAGATACCGTAGCTTATATGGTAAAATACTACGAAAGTTATAGCCCAAGTCAGTTTTTACATCCATTACTGTTTCCAGCCAGTTTTTTTATTCAAGCCATTTATTTTTTCCACTACCGGCCTGCTAGGGCCCGTCGTAGTTTCATATGCCTTATAATCCAACTTAAGACTAGGACAAGCACAACATCCATCTCTCTGACCATTAATTCATCACTGTGAAAGGGTAAAACCACATCTCACCAATGATACAGGTTTTCTGCTATGCCGGGAGTCGAACCTCGGAACCCTTAGCTCATTAGATAGACACGCTACTGACTGAGCTAAGGTGTCAGATAGCACACGTCACTCATTCTAGAAAACGGTCCTTGAATATGTCTATATTACTGTACTACTCTCTTTAATCTTGGATACAAACTACATAAGTCCTTCCCAATGGTCCTCGCCATCAACTATCAAAAACCCGCCTCGGTGGCTTAGTTGGCTAACGCGCCAGTCGTGCTGAGTCAGACCACCGAGGACGGGGAGATCGAGGTTCGAAATCTCGGTCGGGTGAACTGGGGGTGGTTTTTCCTAAATGGTTTTCCACTCTCACTCCACGCAAATGTGGGTTCACTTCCTCTAAATTCAACATTCCCATTTCCCAATCCATTAGTGTAATTAGTACATAAGTGTATAACCCGAACGGGTAGTAAGACGCAGTGCTAAAATTTAAAAAAATTAAATTAAATTAAAAAACTATCAAAAACTCATTTAAAATGCTCCAAAGACTCTTCGAAAACCAATTTACCACTTTGTCCTCTTTTCTAACATACTTATAGCTTTAAAAATGTATCATGCTTATTGATGTTTTGCTAAATGTAACATACTGGGAACTAGTAACTATACACAAGCAAAGCTGGTTTTCAAAACATATGTGTAAACTTATTGTGGACTGTTATGAATAGCTTGGCTGATTCAGACTTTCATTGTTACTAGGGAACTGTCTCTCTTATGTAACATACCTATGTACCAATGTTACTAAACACTGACCAATATATATTTACAAACACTTCAACATTTCAATGATTTCATGAAAACTTTATCAGGAAGTAGAAATGAGACTAAACAACTAAGTTAGCATCACTGACGAGTACTTCCTGTTTATTCTTATTACTACTATTTACTGAGGAAGATTCAATTAAAGCATTGTGATATTGAAGTGTTAGTAAATATGTGTGTGTTTTTACTTGTATTTGTGCTTCACTTTTTTATACATTTCTATTTTATTTGTTTAATTATATAAAGACTAGTACCTATTTAAAATACTAGAGACAGCTCTTCTGATATCAGCCAAACTAATTTATTGTTTTTAGGTACTTAATATATTTGGATACCGGTACTTAAAGAGTTGGCCCGTCCTCATCATCATAAACTGTTTCCAGCTAGTCCAACATCTTGACTCAGTTGGTAGTGTGTGTCTACTGCGTTAAGGATCCCAGGTTCAATTCCTGGCATGGCCGAAAAAAATTATCATTGGTGAAATGTGGGTTTCCCATTTCACAGTGAAGAATTAACAGCGTGAGGGTTGGATGTTGTTTCTGTTGTAGATTTAAGTTAATTTATAAGTCATATGCTGACAAGGCCGTAGCCAGCCAATAATTTCATGGGGGTTTGGTGGGCACATCCCCTAATTGCCAGAGGAGAGAAAAAATTCTAAATATTAAACACCTCTAGAAGCTATCTGAAGTGCTTTTTATGGTAACACAGCCCCCTAATTTGTACTTGCGGCTTAATTTAGATATTGTTTGAACCATAAGAAAAGCCTTATATATATTTTGTTAGTTATATTTTGGAGGGGGTTTGAACACCCAAAACCCCCCCTTGACTACGGCCTTGTATGCTGATATGATCAGTCAATTCAGAAGGTGCGTGTAAAACGCCTCAAATAAACTTTAAAAAAAAGTTTCAAGCTTTTGGTTGGGTAAGCTTACCAAAATGCCTTCTTTATTTGCTTCCATTCTTCTCCTTTCACTTGCGCACTTTCTGTTATCTGATCCTCCCCACATCTTTTTCTTGATCTACTTTGCGGTCTTTTTCCTACATACTTCATCTTTATCATTTTTTTTTGTATTCTTTTATTTTCCATTCTCATTATAAACCAATATGGCAAAATGTGAGTGAGGTATTTGTTCTGCCCGCTAGTTAGGTAAATACTTTATAATCCAAGAAACCAAGGTAAATACTGTATAATCCAAGAAACCAATAGTCGTAATATTAAAAAGTCAAATACCAACATTTATTTATTGTAAATAATAATGTAATTCATCAGCCTTGGTGGCTACATGGTCTTAACGCGCTACTCTCGCAGTAGACTAGACTGCCGATGACGGGGAGATCAAGGTTCATATCTTGGTCAGGTGTACTGAGGGTGGTTTTTCCAAAATGATTTTACACTCTCCCTCCATGCAAATGTGGGTGTACTTCCTATCAAAAATCTTCCTAATCTCTAAAACCATTAGCATAATTAGTAATTAAACGTAAAAAAAAAATTGAACTGGTAGAAGCACTGCTTGAAAAAAATAGTCATTTGGAAATATGTTTATTGCTATAAGCACCTTTTTTTTACCAAAAGTGTGGGTATGTGTTCCCTACCCAAAGCTTATTTGATGTCTGCTATCCGCGAGATGTAATTTTGTTGTGTGCACGCTTACCACTTCAAGAGGCTCTGATCGCTAACAGATCTGCCCTCTTAAAACAATATGGCGTGTCCTTATCTGGAGTGTTGAGCTACAATGTTCACCACCCTGGACCGACCATGGACCCAAATTGTGGTATCTCTCTTTGTATTCTTTTTTTATCAGATCATTTATTTTGGTAACTTACAAGGAAATGCATTTGTTTATCACAAAGTTATACGTGATGGCTATCCTCAGGATCTGTCCTGATAGCTGAATCAAATTCAATCAAGTGGAAAATGACGACCTAGACACGGGAATCGAAGCCGGGTATCTTTGGTTTTGCGCGCCAATGCTCTCACCTTCTGAGCCATCTTGGTTCGTCTTGTATCCAGGGCCATCTTGTTGGTGTATAGAGTCTATATGTGGTAACTAATGAAATATGGTCCTGAATACGAGACTAACCGGGATGGCTAAGTGGTAGAGTATTGGCGCGCACAGCCAAAGGTCCCGGGTTCAATTCCCAGGTCCAGATTGTCATTTTTCACCCGAATTAATTACAAAGATACTCTATGAGTAGCTGATATATGTCATACAGTAAAAGTGCAGATTATACAAAATATCATATTCTTTAAATTGAAAAATGACACCTGGACACGGGAATCGAACCCGTGACCTTTAGCTTAGTACGCTAATGCTCCAACCACTGAGCTATCCAGGAATTGTCCCGTTACCACGGTCATTTTTTCACTCATTATTTCAAGACAGTGGATATTTTCTTCGATCTAAGGAAGTTGTTAAAAGTGTCATTCACTTGGAATGATAAGCATTTCAAACTCGTTTTGGCTTCAATGTAACAAAAGACTGTTCAGCCAACATAAAAAGCGTCTGACTCACCGAGTCAAGGAATCCACGTTTGATTCCCTGTACAGTGACGTTAGTTGTGGTCTTCCCCATTTTGATCTTCTCTGGCAAAATGCTGGTACACTTATTTGAAATTAATTTTTATTATACTCGCTTTGATGGCCGCATGGTCTATGGCACCACTCCCACGAAAGACGAAATTGGGGTTCGATCCTGGTCGGGTGTAGTGAGGATGTTTTTTTTCCTTAAAGGTCTTTCCACTCTCCCTCCATGCAAATGTGGGTAAGCTTCCTCTAAATTTAACCTTATTAATTTCTAACATATTAGTTTAATTATTACATAGATGTACAACCCAAACGTATAGTAAGACACGTTGTAAAAAAAATCATCCTGTCACTTTAAATTAGTGTAAAATGTGGATGTTAAAATTGCATGCTAAGCCTAGTTTATTGAAAGTGAGTTAGCAGAGTTTTTTAGTTTTCTTTTTTCAATTAATGTCTTCAATTATGAGGATTTCCCTTATGTTTTGACCTAACTTTCAGAGTGAAGTGTGTTACTTCTTTCAGTAGATCCCGAGGCAACGACAAAGGACCCTTTCAACGGCCTGAAACCTGGCAGCCAAATCTCGCGCGACTCCACTTTGTGGGGATTGTCTACCGTTCCCACCTTCAATCCCGAGGAATCCTCACCAATGAGTCGGCCATCAGAGTCCGGGGAGTTGGTGGACTGCACACTAAGTCGGTGGACCCCGTGGTCCCACTGCAGCGTCACCTGCGGGCGCGGCTTCAGGACCAAGACCAGATATGTCAAGGTGAAACAAGTTCAGACATGTCAAGGGGTGAAACCAGTTCAGACATGTCAAGGGGGGAAACCAGTTCAGACATGTCAAGGGGGGAAACCAGTTCAGACATGTCAAGGGGGGAAACCAGTTCAGACATGTCAAGGTGAAACCAGTTCAGACATGACAAGGGGTGAAACCAGTTCAGACATGTCAAAGGGTGAAACCAGTTCAGCCATATCAAGGGGTGCGACCAATTCAGACATGTCAAGGAGTGAAACCAGTTCAGACATGTCAAGAGGTGAAACCAGTTCAGACATGTCAAGGGGTGAAATCAGTTCAGACATGTCAAGGGGTGAAATCAGTTCAGACATGGCAAGGTGAAACCAGTTCAGACATATCAAGGTTATTCAAGATGAGCTATGTCAATGAAAAACCACTTGAGACATTTCAAGGAAAAACAAGCTATTTAAATACATGTTGAAAAATGACACTTGCGTACAAGAATAAAACATGGGACCTTCTACTGCAAAAAAAATTGTTATTCAGTAAATCGAAAAATTCCTTTATTGGAAACATATAAAAATAAGTTATTTATTTGATTTTAAGAAATAATGCTGTTATTATCTATCACAAAGTGTTATTCAATTCAATTGGTACAACATTATTTTTATTCGATGTCTTTGGTTAAATTTGCTGCGCATAGAAGTGTCACCGTTAGCTAGCCAGTTATTAACTAATCTTGAAACAGTAAATGATAAAAACAAAACTAATAATACCTAAAACAATATTGTATTTTATTTTTCAACCGTAGAATTATCCCAAGAATGGAGGGAAGGATTGCCCCAAGAAACTTCTGAGAAGAAAGAAGTGCAAGCTTGATCCATGTGGTGAGTTCTTACTAAGGTGAGGTAGAAGGAGACAAGAGAGAAGGTCAGTGCTTTTTGCAGTTTTTATAGAAAAACATTTTTCCGGCCAAAATAAATAAAATATTGCTCCAGTAGAAACAGAGTTTAATATTCTCCATTTGGTGATATCAACAGTTATTGAATATCTGTCATGAGCCTAGCGACATTAGATGAGAAACTTTTCAAATTAAGGGGAAAAGTTGCCATTAGATTCCAGGACACCCTTGACAAGTATTCAACAACTGTTGATATCACCAAGTGAAGAAAATTAAACTAAGTGTTGCTACTGGAGCAATATTTTATTTATTTTGGACAAATATATGTTTTACTATAAAAAATTGAAAAAAACACTGGCCTTTTTTTTCATGTCCCCTTCCATCTCACCTTAAAACTAGTCGATGATATTTTATATAATTATTAAATCTAAGGGTGGAACTGTAAAATTCTCCAACCCTTAGAATATATTTTTAGTATTTGAGATTCTAAAGTAGAATTGATCAAATTTTAAATTGGGATTTTGTTTTAGAGATTTGATACTGCTTAGTACTTGCTCAGACCTAACATAATTATAGGTAAAACCTAGCAGACCAAAGAACATTGGTTTAGTACTTAACTGAATGCTACCCACTTCGATGGTTGTATGGTCTAAGGCACTAATCTCGCTTATGTACTAATTACCCTAATGGTTTTAGGGATTAAAGAGGTTATATTTAAAGGAAGTGTACCAGCATTTGCGTGGAGGTAAAGTGTAAAACCATAAAGGAAAAATATCCTTGGTGCACCCGAGCCAGATTCGAACCTCAATCTCCCCGCAATCAGCAGTCCAGTCTATTGTGAAAGTAGTGTGTTAGACCATGCTGCCACCAAAGCGGGTGATTTTTGTAATTAAAATCGTTCATCCCCTAATATTCGCCTTTCATATATACTTAATTTTATAGTGTTTCTTTCTTCAAACTAATAATATATTTAAATGTTTTCAATGTTGAACGTAAAAAAAAGTTAATATTTTCTAAAAGGTGGTACAAATATCCATTTGTAATCAAATCAAGGTATCCAATGTCTTTTCTTATAAGCTCTTTATTGATTGTTTTTTGTTGTTTTTTAGATCCTGAGGAGCAGCAAGACATACAGACTCCATCTTGGGAACCTTATTACATGCCACCGCCAGGTAGCACAGATGAGTTTCCAAGGAATACTTTATATTTAAGCGTGTGGAATCCTTGAAATTCCAAATCCGCCGTTAACTAACATCTGTATTTGATCTTGAGTTCCTAATTTTTAATGATTGAAAGATTCAAAATGGATGTGAAATTTCAAATCCAAATAGTCCTCGATTCGGAATCAATGGAATGTGATTCAAGAGTCAAATCTAAAAATCACACTTTTGGATAACTTGACTTTCTATAAAAACTAATCTTATTTCTATATTAAACTATTACAAGAAAATTTACATTAGCATTTTTTTGTAAGTTTTGTTGCAAATTTTTATATTTTATTTTAACTAATCAGGGCTTGGACACGATTTTTACAGTTTTGATCTTCTTAAATTGGTTTTGACTTAAAAAGAAAAAACAAAATCTAGGCTAATATTTGATTTGGAATTTATTCAAATTAGTTAGCTTAGATTTGAAATGGATTCGAGTTATTAAGCTAAGAATCGGAATTGATTCAAGTTACTAAGCTAAGAATTGGAATTGATTCAAATTAGCTTATAGCATTAATTTTAACATCTATTTACCTTTGAGGGCATTTCCTGATACCTTATATGGCTGAAAATTAATATATACAGGTGCCAACTATTGTAATAACATTACAAAAATTAAGTTTTTTAATTATTATCTACCTGCTTCAGTGGCTGCATGGTCTAAAACGCTACTCTCGCAGTAAACTCAACTGCCGATTACAGAGAGATTGAGGTTCGAATCTCAGTCGGGTGTACTGTCAGTGGTTTTCCAAAATGGTTTCCCACTCTCCCTACACGCAAATGTGGGTTCACTTCCTCTAGATTCAACCTTCCCAATTACTA
>CABFWO010000758.1:130008-193294 GCA_902155825.1 Timema genevievae
AAACAACTTTTGCCCCCAGGCACCCCCCTTCCCCCCCATCTGTTAAGAAGGGATCTGCTCACACTCTCCAAATAATCTCTTATCCTCCCACTCAATCAATGTTGGTGTCGTAGGAGTCGTGATTGACTGCGAGCTGTCGGAGTGGACGCCCTGGTCCTCCTGCTCCATGTCGTGTGGTTCCCACGCCGTGAGACAGCGTACCAGGAGCATCATCGCCCACCCCAGTCAAAACGGCTTGCAGTGCGGTAACAGACTCGAGACAGAGCCCTGCAAACTGCTGCCTTGCAAAGCTTAGGAGTGGTTTCAGGTACATATATATCGGAGAGGGAACATCACTACGATTCCCATCTATCAAACAAGTTTACATTTTCAGGTCTCCAACAATGATTCTAAACTAGTGTGTCTTCAAATATGATACACGCACCCCCAGGAGGCCAGGATAAATACCAAAGGACAGTTGGCTGAAAGGAGTGCAAAGGAGTGTGATGGCGATAGAGGCTTATGTTCCAAACAGACCAGGGCTAGTGGCAAGAAACTGTTCATGATAGTATAAAAAGGTTACCTTAATCATTTATACATTCCGCCAAATGTAGATTTTAAATTAAAATTACCTAACTCACTCATTAACTCCTTCAAATACGTTTCTCATGTTATCCTCTTATCAACGTCTCGGTCTACCAAGGGGTTCTTGTATCTTGTTTACTGAATTTAAATATGATTAAAATTTATTATTTTGTTTCACAGGATTTTTTTTTATAGGAGTAACTACAACATATCAGCTCCTGAAAGAGTGATAATCAAGAACTGTTGGTCGATAACTACATTTTAATAAAGAAGCCCCATCACTGTTTGTGTATCGTGTAGAGAAAAAATATATATATAATACTCGAATGTTTTTTTATATTGTTATATCAATATTTTATTAGAATCAACTTTAATTGTATCAGTGCACAATATCTAATTAGATAAAAATGTATTTTTTAATGTATATCAATAATAATTATTACAAATTACAGCAAGCAAAAAGTATTTGTCTATATGTAAATTAATAAAATGTATTAATAAGACTTCAGAGAGGTTTATAAAATATTGTATTGAGAGAAAACACAATGTGTTTATTAAATTGGTTGACTTATCACTAATTAGACTACTTTTTTTATATAACAAACAATAGGTACACTTCTTTTAATATCGGAAGATTCTGGTAAGAAAAAAACTATTAGAAAATATTCAAAAGTGACATATGCAGATTACATGACTTGATGTATGAATACCTGAAAGTAAATGTTTATTTTTTATTGTCCTAAAAAATTAAACTGTACCTACCTCAGCAAACTTATAATTTGAGTTCTAAGGTAATACAAAACAAATGTGCCCTCCAATTTTCATAGTAATATCATAAAATGCTATCAGCAAATATTATGTTTATATTTTCTGTCACTTACTCTATGGCATTAGGAACTCGAAAGTTCATTACAGCACTTAAAAAACTACGCTACCCATCCCTATCTTGAGCTAGTTCTATCCAGTCCACCTCATTACATCCTATCTCTTTCAGGTCCATTCTAATATTATCCTCCCATCTGCATCTAGGTCTTCCCAATGATCTCTTCCCATTGGGCTTGCCAGTCAGTACCTTGAACAAGGTTATAGAATCTCCCATTCAAGCTGCATGTCCTATCCACTGTAATCTACGAGACTTGACTATTTTAACAATGTTTTGTGATAAGTACAGGGTATGTAACTCATCACTGTGTAACCTCCACTCCCTAGCAGACTTATCCCTTTTTGGACCAAATATCTTCCTAAGCATCTGGTTTTCGAACACCCTAAATTTGTTTTTGTCATGTAATGTAAGAGACCACGTTTCAACCCATAGAGAACTGGTAAAATTATAATTTTGTAGATTCTTAGTTTTACAGGTGAGCTGTCAACAACTTACTGACCAAGTAATGACATACATTTCCACGACTGTTATTATTTTCCCAATTTCCAATATAATATCAATATTGCTAGTTAAAATTGTTCCTAAATATTTAAAACTCAATAATCATGTCAAATGACATGTTGTTCGAAGTAATATCTAAAGTATCGTCTCTAATCTGTTCTTTGTGTGATCAATGATCATATACTTGGGTTCAGAAGTGAAACCTGACAATACTATTTACTTACTAGCCTTAAATAAAATTTGTGTGTTCCTTTATATTACCTAACAAAGCTAAATAATCTGCATATCCTAAAAGTTGAATTGTCTCATTTAATGTCAGCCCTTCCCTACAGTCTTGCATTACCCTAATATCATATTATTCTAAGGCAAGAATATAAAGTAATGGGGGAAATGCATCTCCTTGTTTCAACCCATTATGTATTTCAAAAGTACCACATACCTGTGCCCTGCCATACATATCTATCAAACAGACCTCAATTAGCGTGGCGAGTTTTTTGGGTATCCCAAACTTAACAGAAATTTCCCCTAATTTGTTTCTCTTTTAACTAAATCATAGGCCTTTTTTAAAATCTATGTATAGTTGATGATAAAAACGTGAAGCGTTGTTGATCTATTTCACCGAATTCCACATTGATGATACCCAATTTACCGCTGCATCAACTGGAGGGACAGAAGACTGATTGGCAAACCTGTACCTGGGACATCGAGTGAAGGTGAGGCTGAATGATGGAGAGACCAACAGCGTAGAGATAGGAAGAGGAGCGAGGCAGGGATGCTGTTTGTCACCCAATCTGTTCAACTTATATGGAGAGTGGCTGGTCAGGAAATCCCTGGAAGGACGTGGCAATTTCAGGATAGGACAATGCGTCGTCAACGCAATGAAATATGCAGATGATCCAGCGTTGATGGCCAAAAATGGAGACGAGTTGCAGGAAATTATGAACCTGCTGGTGGAGATAGGGAGAAAATATTACATTGAGATCAACTTTGAGAAGTAAAAAGTTATTGTGATTTCAAAAAATGAAGAGCCGCTGAAAATCAAAATTGGAAACCACGAGTTTCAAAACATAGAGCCGTTCAAGTACCTGGGAAGTCTGCTGACAAAGGATGCCAACTTCAACAAGAAAATTAGGTCAAGAATAGCCATGGCCAAGGAATCTTTCAACCAGAAGAGATTACTGCTGACCAGTAAATTAAGTTTGGAACCGAGGAAATGCTACATTTGGAGCATCACACTGTATGGCGCAGAAACTTGGACTCTCAGGAAGATGAAAGAAGAAATATTTGGATAGCTTTGAAATGTGGTACTGAAGAAGACTTGAGAAGATCAGGTGGACACATAGGATGACAAATGAAGAGTACTAAGAGGAGTCGGTGAGAAGAGAACCATTTTGGATGTGATTCTTTGGTTCAAAGAAAAGTGGATCGAACACATCCTTAGGAAGAATGTCTACCCCACGACGTCGATATAAGGAGAAGTTGAGGGAAAGAGGAGTTTAGGAATAAGGAGGATTCAATTGTTGGATGACTTGGAGGAAAGAAGAAAATTTTGGGAGCTGAAGGAGGAGGCAGAGGACAGGATACATTGGCGGTCTAAGTTCACTGACAAAAATAATGGACCTGTACACCTAATAATAAATAAAAATTACATTATTTAGTGAGATAAGAAAATATTGTGTTGAATTATTTATTGAACTGCAAACTTCCAAGTCTATGTTGAGTATGCTAGCACCTTACTAGATATGGGTTCGAATCTCAGTCGAGTGTATTGAGTGTGGTTTTTCCAGAATGGTTTTCCACTTTACCTCCACAAGAATGTGGGTACACTTCCTCTAAATTCAGCCTTACTCATCCCTTACTCACTAGCGTAATTAGTAAATATGTGTGTAACCTGAATAGGTGCTAAACAAACAAGTAGGTAATACAGCTCTAACCAAACGACTTAAGAGCCCGTTTCACCCCACAGATAGCACCTAACTTAGGTAGGTAATACAGCTCGAACCAGACGTTTTAAGAGCCTGTCTCACCCCACAGATAACACCTAACTTAGGTAGGTAATACAGCTAGAACCAGACGTCTTAAGAGCCCGTCTCACCTCACAGATAACACCTAACTTAGGTAGGTAATACAGCTAGAACCAGACGTCTTAAGAGCCCGTCTCACCCCACAGATAACACCTAACTTAGGTAGGTAATACAGCTAGAACCAGACGTCTTAAGAGCCCGTCTCACCCCACAGATAACACCTAACTTAGGTAGGTAATACAGCTAGAACCAGACGTCTTAAGAGCCCGTCTCACCCCACAGATAACACCTAACTTAGGTAGGTAATACAGCTAGAACCAGACGTCTTAAGAGCCCGTCTCACCCCACAGATAACACCTAACTTAGGTAGGTAATACAGCTAGAACCAGACGTCTTAAGAGCCCGTCTCACCCCACAGATAACACCTAACTTAGGTAGGTAATACAGCTAGAACCAGACGTCTTAAGAGCCCGTCTCACCCCACAGATAACACCTAACTTAGGTAGGTAATACAGCTAGAACCAGACGTCTTAAGAGCCCGTCTCACCCCACAGATAACACCTAACTTAGGTAGGTAATACAGCTAGAACCAGACGTCTTAAGAGCCCGTCTCACCCCACAGATAACACCTAACTTAGGTAGGTAATACAGCTAGAACCAGACGTCTTAAGAGCCCGTCTCACCCCACAGATAACACCTAACTTAGGTAGGTAATACAGCTAGAACCAGACGTCTTAAGAGCCCATCTCACCTCACAGATAACACCTAACTTAGGTAGATAATACTGCTCTAACCAAAAGTTACATCATAGTGTGGTTTCCTATATTCTATTTTAAAAAACAATGAGTGAGACTAGTCAAACCATTTATTTAAAAAAAATACAACAAAATTAAAAATAATTGTATTGAAATTATAAAACCACTAAACTGATCTCATATTTGGTATTGTCAAGTGAAGAATTCAGAAAACACACTTCAATGTGGTTTCTGGTTAGAGTGTAATCTTGTGCCTAACTAATACCCCAGTTAGTTAGCTGAGAGGCGTGCTCTTACCATTCTTTTCGGATGGCCACAACTTAAATCAATTATTGTAAAGACAAAACCAAAGATGAATGTTTTTAAGTAAACGCCCTAGAATTCATCCAGAGAGAGGATAAAAAACCCATCAAAATAACAAAAATACCTAAATTTCCGCATCCAAGATTTGAACTGTTGCCTCCTGGATAAGTATTTTTATTTTGTTATTTTATATCACCGCGCCTTACTTACCTGTTCTGATTAAATATATATGTAATAAACTTTAATGAGATGAAAAAGGAAGCATTCTTGAGGTAATCTACCCACATTTGCGTGGAAGGAGATGAGGAAACCATTTAGGGAAAACCACCCTAAGTAGAGCTGATCGGGATTCGAACCCCGATCTCCCCGTTATCAGAAGGCCAATCCAACACGAGAGTGACATCTTACGCCATTCGACTACTAGAGCAGGTTCCTGAATCAGTCCAGCAAACTGTTTTTGAGCTAGCTCTACCTGTCCAAGAAGCGTTAAGTACCTTAAAGTAACAGTATACAAGTCCAGGATTGAGATATAATGACACTAACTTTGTTTTATCTAACATAACTAAATATGTGCCGGAGCCGAGGATTGAACCCCGGACCCCCAGCACAGAAGCCCGATACTTTACCCCTAGACCGCCAGGTCACCCAATATATGAATAATTATAATAAAAAATGGATAAGTACAAGTATGCCTTGTTACTGTATTCATCACTTAGTGCAAGGATGGCCAACTTAGTAATCATGTTACTTTTTTCTCTCCAAAATTGATATTGGTAGCGTGGCACAAAGAGTTAAAAATAAATAACACTGGTGTGTTTTATTCTATTTATTAATGAACGCACAAATAGCAACAAAACATATGTACATGTTGAGGTCAACCGTACCGTATAGTGGAGTCAAGTCAACCAATAAACCAATTTTTTTAAATTCTAATTAGAAATTAGTTTTTAAAAAGCAAGGAACAAAGTTTTTCAGTAATTTTTTTTATCTTTAATCCTTATGGTGCTTGAGAAAGTAAAATTAAGAATGATGTTTTATTTCAAGTGAAAATGTATTGACTTCACCCCACTATGTGGTGTAAATCAATCAATCAAATATATTTTTAATAAAAAAATGACTTAAAACAACATACTGGCTGAGTTTTATCAAGACTTGTTTCCTTAAAAGTACAAAAAAAAAGAAGAAAAAACTAACAAAAAGAATTTCACAATTTGTTCAACATTAATTCTATTATCGATGTTATATTTCATACAGTTGGCAAATATAGTTTAGGGTGATAAAAAACAAAGTGCTTAGGAAAATATTTTGCCCAAGATAAGAGAAAGTGGGGGAGGAAAATATTTGACCCAAAAATAGAGGAGAGTGGAGGATGTAACATAATAATGAGTTACATAGTTCCTGTAGACCTACTCATCATCAGACACTGTCAGGATAATCAAATCTCGCAGGTTACGGTGGGCAAGACATCCAGCGCGAATGGAATAATCTAGAACCGTGTTCAGAGTACGGTATTGACTAACAAACCTAATGGTAAGAGAGCAGTGGGAAGACCTAGACGCAGATGAGAGGATAACATTAAAATGGACGTGAAAGAGATATGGTGTAATGAAGTAGACTGGATAGAACTAGCTCAAGATACAGATAGTTCTATCCAGTCCACCTCATTACACCCTATCTCAAGATACAGATAGGGCGTAATCTGGAGGACTGGATAGAAATAGCTCAAGATAGAGATAGGGTGTAATGAGGCGGACTGGATGGAAATAGCTCAAGATAGAGATAGGGTGTAATGAGGCGGACTGGATGGAAATAGCTCAAGATAGAGATGTAATGAGGTGGATTGGATAGAACTCAAGGTAGGGATAGGGTGTAATGATGTGGACTGGATAGCACTAGCTCAAGAGAGTTAGGGTGTAATGATGTGGACTGGATAGAAGTACTCAAGATAAGGAGAGATAGGTGGCGTGCTTTTGTAAGTGTGGCAATGAACTTTCGAGTTCCTAGTGCCATAGAGTAAGCAAGTAAGTGTATCACCCTGATCTCATATACATAATGAGTAATTTGTTTTGTTATTTGACATTCTAGAATAACCCGAATTTCTGACACATCTGGAAATGAAAGAAAAAAAGTATGATCCCTTATTGCCTTTTTACTCTTACAAACAAACATTTGTACTCATCATTTTGAATATTCAAAAAAACAGTTATGGTAGTTTTGTGTCAGATTTCTTACACATGTTCTTTTCCATAGAAAACCCCAATCAACACACTGCTTAAGGTCTTAAACCAGAAATATGTCATGTTTTAATTATAAACAGGTTGTACTCCATAGCTTTTTGTATGTTTGCTTTTAACAAGTTTATGTGTTGTAGACGGGGCTGTGATGTTGGAGTAAATGTCCAAAGCAATTTTGGGTGGAGTCGGAGTTGGAATCGATAAAAATGTACCAACTTCGACTTCAAAATAAAAACTTTGTCATTTTAATTTCATACCTTTTTTTTATTCTCTACCAATATTTGTAATTTGAATTGACAAATTTATTTAAATATAAATTAATAATGGCAAAGAAGCTTGATAAACATGAAGTAATCTGTATTGAGGCATTTTAATGCGGTAAATTTGTTTTTACTAATTAATATAATGCATTTATATAGTCGGACAGTAGAAAAATAGAAGAGTGTGAGTCAAAGGCTTGGCATACCGATTCCACAACCCTTAGTGTAAGGAACCCCAAAGATATCTGAGGTTTTCTTGACCTTTTTTCAATTCTTTCAGTGCATTCAGTAGCTAATTTTAAAGAAAAATGTAATTGGACTCTAGTACCAAGCTTCTTTTTTATATGTATGCTCCATGATACGCTCCATCTCACCTGCTTTCATGGCCCCATGGCCACGGCTTCACTCTCCAGTTGGACTTGACTGCTGGTGACAGGGGGATCGAGGTTCAAATCTCAATCAGGTGTTTCGAGGTTGGTTTTTCCTAAATTGTTTTCTACTCTCCCTCTACGTAAAGGCAGGTACACATCCACTAATCTTCATCATCCTTAACTCATTAGCGTATTTATTAAATATGCGCATAACCTTAATAGGTAGTAAAACGCAGTGCTAAAAAAAAAGCTTCATCACTAATCGCTATAAATTTTTGTTGTCACTACATCTTACTAGCAAATTAACTAAAATTATGCTAGTGTGTTAGGGATGAGGAAGACTGAATTTAGAGGAAGTGTACCCACATTTGGTGTTGGGAAAACCACCCTCGGTACAGCCAAATGGGATTAAAACCTCAATCACCCTGTCATTGGTAGTACAGTCTACTGTGAGTGTGATGTCTTAGAACTTTAAGTATTCAATCACCAACAAAGAGGTTTCCCTTGTAGTTAAATCAGTCTAAGATGTTTTTAAAGTGGTTCAAGAATCTTTGATTAGGTCAATCTTCAGAATCTTTATTCTTGTCATCACTTGTTTTAGACACTGTCTTGGGAGGCAAGATTTGAAACCTGATGTCCCCACCTTTTTGGCGTTTCTGTACAATTCTTCCTTCATTTTTTATATCTTCGGATATTTGATCATAGATTTTTTCCTGAGAACAAAGCACAATACCAAGATCTAGTAACTTATATTATATATTATTATTATATTATTTAGCACCACGTTATACTACCCATTCAGGTTATACGCTTAAGTACTAATTACGCTAATGGATTAGGAATTGGGAGGGTTGAATTTAGAGGAAGTGAACCCGCATTTGCGAAAACCACCCCCAGTTCACCCGACCGAGATTCGAACCTTGATCTTCCCGTCCTCGGCGGTCGAGCTCAACACGACTAGCGCGTTAGCAAACTACGCCACCGAGGCGGGTGGAGTAACTTATAATTAACCATTTTAAAGACAGTAAAAGTAAAAATAAAAATTACTTTGCAAGATTGAATGAGACATATTTTTTTTATCACAGTATCTTATTACCTAAGCAGGTTTTTACGCGAGGTTGTCCTAGAATTTAATGTCAACTTTTTCTCTTCATTTAAAAAGTTTCTCACCTAATGCCGCTATGAGAAGGGTATAACTCTGACGGGTAGTAAGACATGGTGCTAAGTATTATTTAGTATGGTAATTATTTTTTTAAATATAACCCCCCTCAGTGGTTTTAATGTTTAATGTGTCTCTTATGAGCAAACTAGTTTAATACACCTAGTCTTTGGTGACACTCTCTTGAGAGCGATGATGCGAAGATCGGGGTTCGAATCATGGACGGGTGTACTGAGGGTAGTTTTTTCCAAAATTGGTTTCCACCCTACCTCCACGCAAATGCAGGTACACTTTCTCTCTATTCAGCCTTACTCATTCATAACTCATTAGTGTAATTAGTAGATATGTGTATAGCCTGAACGAGTACTAAAAGGTGATGTCAAAAAAACTTTGGAGTGAAATAAAAAGGATATGCACGTATGTTATTTACAAAGAACATTAAATACGCTTACAGCTTGGCTCATGTTTTCTGGCACCCCTGAAATAACAATCCTGATTTCATAGTTTTTCTCCAACCATTTTGACATATTTTTTAACTTTGATTTGAGGTCATGTTCATTAATTTTACTCGTGAGTGCTACCAGTTTCTCTCCCTTGAAACCAGTTACTTTTTTGGAAGCGTTCAACTCTCTTTGTTTCTTCTCTTCCTCGAAATATTGAGCACCTGACATCAGCTGGTAAGTAGGTCTTCCTGATTTAGAGTCATATTCTACAATCTTCAACAGCTTTAAGTTGCGTCGCTTAGAAAGTTTTTGAGCTTCTAAAAGAGATATGACAGATACAATATTTCCATCTGTACCTAGCAATGTAATTATCTGTTCAATTTCTTTACGTTTCTTTGCACCTACCCCATCAGGTGATTTTGTTGCATTTGAATTTGTATTAATCGCAGAATAAAAACGGTTTAGGGTTGATTTTTCAAATGAAAATACTACACTTTTGTTGCTAACCCACAGTGAACCAATTATAGGTTCTCTATTGAAATGTGTTTGCATAAAATGTACTCCACGCCTTAAACATACACTTCTAAATGCCATGTTTGTAAACAAACAAATCATTGAAAAAAAAATCGAAGTAGAACTGACAGAATGGCCATTAGCCTATAATAAACTAAAATTATCGTAACAGGAAAATTTAATTTAATTTATAAACGTTTTAATTATACCATTCAAATATGTAACTAGATTTAATGTGGAGCAATTTAATTTCCTAGCAGCAAATAATATGGTTGTATATTTAGTAACTAACTAACTAGATTTTTAAAACTTCACTTTATTCCACTTCGTTCCTTCATTCATTGCTTCCCCCAACTCATAGGCATGTCTGTTAATGCGCACGACATGCATTTGTTTTGGTGTTGAATATTTGCAATGTTTTGTATTTATTATTATTATTATAACCACATACTGTTATGGCTATCATAACAATTATTTGATTGAATTTTATAAACTAACTACACTTATTTTTTGGGGGGGGGAAATACTTAATCAAAAATGTCATCTTCTTTGAAGATGTATTCTAGTTTCAATTTAACTTTAAGTAGGATAAATGGAATTCATAAACACAATTTTACATACTGTAGTTTTATAAAGTTTAATATTCATAGAAGCTTACACTGTCTTTGTTATTCTACTACTTGGTAATCAAACACATCTAAAAATAAATTTCAATATTAATTTACTCCTTAGAATACTTATCACCCAATTTCACTTGGAGTATTTTTGTACATACTATTGAGAAATTGTTGTATTCACAGAACACCTGATTATATATTAACTATCCTACCTCCATTTTCCTTCTAACACCATTTTATGCGCATATATATAAAAATTGGGGTTGGGACCCTCCTTTAAAATATTTTAGAATTAAAAGAAAAAAAAATGCAAAATATGAATTGGAATTTGTTTTATAACCCCAACCACAGACTCCTTATCTGACTATCTGTAAGGTGTAGTCTGTAGGAGATTGACTCCACACTACCAGGTTTCACTATTTCAGATACAGTGTATTGAATCTTAAGTCCTTAATCCTTATCACTCTGTAAAGGCTGATTCAATGTTTAACCTTTTAAGGACTAGTCGATACGGACTGCTAATCCCATCATAGTAAATATAGGTTCTTGCATCAAAAATAAAAGTACTAATGGTAGCGAAAGAATCTGTTGCTATTGAAACAAATACAAAATGAAATCATAGTTCTAAGCGCGGAGATATTTCAGAGATATTTTAAAAACCCCGGGAACTTTGGCATCTTGGAAACAGTTTTCTGAAAAATACCAAGTTCTTTATAGAATGGCGTCACTTTAATAGGGTAAACTTTCTATATTATGCTTAGTAACCTTTGCTTCACAGATCAAGTCTGCTTGTGGCTTACTCTGGACAACTTTCTTTTGAAGAATTTAATTGGACATAGTCCCTGACTCTCTCATTGGTTGGCACAGTTATTTGATTAAAGATACAGATTGTGTAGACGCGATTTCCATTTCAAAGGGATTAAGGATTAATTATGAATATATGAAGCTTATGGACTTGGTAGACGGGGCTTCATACTGGTGGTTCAGGCTCAACAATTATTATAAGACAAACTTAACATCCAGACTATTAGTTTAATACTTAGCTAAATGTAAGTATGAATGTTCTAAGTCTTAATGAATGCACTATAGCAAAAAATGTTAACATTTAATCAGTTACTATTTCTTATTTTCATCATTTTTCTCAATATTCAAGGATAAGATTCGAATTTTTAAAATCATTGATCTAGGCCCTATCTCTAATAAAAACCTAAAAAAAAATATGTTCTACGCCCAACCCCCAATTAAAGTCCCCTCTAGCCGCCTTTTTCCTATATACCACCCCATTCCCTCCTTACTAACCCTGGATATTATCGCTGAGGGAAATGGCGATGTCATTTTCTTATTTCTGACATGGTCAATCTCCCTACCGCACACAAATATAGATACTTTTTCTCTAAATTTACTTTTCTCATTCCTACTCCACTAGCTTAGTTAAATATGAAGAGCCTGGATGGTTAGTAAGACACAAAATAAAAATTAATATTTGATATCTTCTCTCTTTTTTTTTCAAACAGGTCTTCTCATGGAAGAAAATTCACAAACAATACATTTCCCGGTAGACATTACAGTAACAATATAAGTGTGTTGGACAGCAGTGAAATAAAAAACTTAAAATGTGAGGAAGAAATCCCAGTAGAAAATATTAGAAACTTCAGCATAATTGCCCACGTGGACCATGGAAAGAGTACCTTGGCTGACCGTCTCTTAGAAATGACAGGTTTCGTCTCCGAGAAGTCTGGACAGAATCAAATGTTGGACAGGTTACAAGTTGAACGCGAGAGAGGGATAACCGTGAAGGCTCAGACCGCGTCTTTGAACTACCGTCTCGACGGCAAAGAATATTTGTTGAACTTGATCGATACGCCCGGACACGTGGATTTTTCAAATGAAGTTTCCCGCTCGCTGGCGGCATGCCAAGGCGTGATTTTATTGGTGGACGCAAATGAAGGGGTTCAAGCGCAGACAGTGGCCAACTTTTACTTGGCGTTCTATAAAGAATTGACTATTATCCCTGTTCTAAATAAAGTAGATTTGAAAAACGCCGATCCAGAGCGAGTAAAAGAACAGATGAAGACATTATTTGATATTGACCCAAGTGATATTTTACAGGTAATTATTGAAAATATTTCAATCATAATGTAATACTAAACATGCACAGTATTATTTTTAACAACCGTACAGTATTGACAACATTTTGAAATTTCAAATTATTTTTTAAGCTGTAATTTTGAAACTATCAAGTTTTCCTAAAATTGTTATTTTTCTTTTTAAAGCCATCCCTAAATAGGTACTATATTTTATGTAGCAATACAAGCCCCTGAATAGTGTATATTATGGTGCTATACCAGCCCCTGAATAATGTATTTTATGGAGCTATACAAGCCCCTAAATGTATTTTATGGAGCAATACAAGCCCCAGAATGTATTTTATTGAGCTATACCAGCCCCTGAATAATGTATTTTATGGAGCTATACAAGCCCCTAAATGTATTTTATGGAGCAATACAAGCCCCAGAATGTATTTTATGGAGCTATACAAGCCCCTAAATGTATTTTATGGAGCTATACCATTCCCTTAATAATGTATTTTATGAAGCTATCTAACCCTGAATAATTGAATCAAAAATAATATAGGGCCTAGATGTACAGTAAGTTTATTTCAAAATTAATTTTACATTTTAAATCAAGTCATCTATTCACTATGCTGCAGATATGTGATGGAAGGTACCATTTTCTTTCATGTGGACAGAAAAATATCATGTTTCATACACAATATATAATATTGCATTCTAGATATCTGCAAAGCTTGGAACAGGCGTCGAAGATGTGTTGCGCGCAATAGTCGAACGTATACCACCCCCTCCCGTGGATCGCTCGGCAGATTTCAGGGCACTCCTATTCGATAGTTGGTATGACCGCTATCGAGGAGCCATATTATTGGTGTACGTGACTGACGGTTCTGTGAAAGTTGGCAAAGAGATCACGTTTGTTCACTCTGGCAAGAACTACGAGATCCGGACCCTGGGTATGTTGAGACCCCACGAAGAACCAGCCAAGGGACTGTGAGTACCTCTACAAGTCCTAGGAAATCATCCATTTAGGAAACAAATGTAGTTTATTTTGTGATCTATCACTAGGGATATATTGTAGAAATGTTGACACGGTTGAACTCGATAGTTGTTGGTTTTTTACACCGCGTTCTTACTACCTGTTCAGGTTTATATCCAAATATGATAATTACTCTAATGGGGTTGGAATGAGTAAGGAAGCATTTTAGAGGTGATATACCCATATTTGCATGGAAGGAGACTGGGAAACCATTTAGGTAAAACCCACCTTCAATAAATCTGACCGAGATTTGAACCCTGATCTTCCCGTCATCAGCAGGCCAGTATAATACGAGAGTGACGCCTTAGACTGTTCGGCCACTGAAGCTTAGTGACTGAAGGCTAGACAAATTTAGGTCAAAGCACATATTATAAAATGTGAATATTAATATTAAGTTAGTAATAAAATATATATTAGGATGGAGGAGGTTTGTTGTACTGATACTTTGTTGATGACTACCAGTACTTAAGACTAAACGATAATTCAACTGTCCTGTCGTCAAAAATTGATCATAGTTCATGGTCTTCTATTGGCCCACCAACTAATTAATTTAAAGTATATTTTCTTATGAAAAGAGAAGAAAAATAATCTTTTAACAAAATACCTAGCTGTTTTCATAGTTAAGAAATAATAAGTTAGATAAATAGGCTTTGAAAAATTATCACAAAAAACAGATCACACAGTTCATGTATCATCATCATCATCATCTGTTTTCAGCCGGTGGTCGGGTCACTTTAGTAAAATATTTCCATCTTCTTCCTTCCTCCTATCATTCTTCTTTAATCACTTCTTTTAGCCGCCTGTAACTTGCATACATTCTGTTATCTTCATTTCCTATCTCTTTCTTGGTCTCCCTTGTGGGTTTTTTCCCTACATACTTCTTATTCATCATTCTCTTTGGTATTCTCTCTTTTTTCATCCTCATTACATTACCATATTATCTCAGTCCTTCTTTCTCTACTATCTCACGTACTCCATGTAACCCAACTCTTTCCCGGATAACTTAATTGCTGATCCAGCCTAGACTGCCAATGACAGAAAGATCAGGGTTCATTCCCAGTCGGGTGTACTGAGGGAGGTTTTCCACTCTCCATGAAAATGCAGGTACACTTTCTTTAAATTCAACCTTCCTCATCTAACCATGTAGTAAGACGCAAACCCACCTCGGTGGCGTAGTTGGCTAACGCGCTAGTCGTGTTGAGCTTGACTTCCGAGGACGGGGAGATCGAGGTTCGAATCTTGGTCGGGTGAACTGGTTGGTTTTTTCCTAAATGGTTTTCCACTCTCCCTCCACGCAAATGCGGGTTCACTTCCTCTGAATTCAACCTTCCCAATTCCTAATCCATTAAGCGTAATTAGTACTTAAGCGTATAACCCGAACGGGTAGTAAGACGCGGTGTTAAATAATGATAAAAAGTAAGACGCAGTGATAAAAATTTAAAAAAATAAAAACTAATGTATAAGAAAGGGTTTGTGAGTAGAATGTTTTATGGGAGAAGAAAAAGTAGGCTGTTGTTACGAGATAGGTATGTTTGACCTTTTTGTACTACCCTCAGGATTGCCACGCACCTGAAAGACCGGGAGAGTTGGGAAAATGCAGGGTGTATTTTGTATCTGTTGAAAACATGAAAGTTTTAAAATCCAATAAAAATACTGGAACATTTGTTAATTTGGGACATTTAACCGAAAGCTTAAAATAGTAGGTATTTGGATTGACGGAAAAGTGAACTGAAGAATTAAACACGCTGATTCAAACGTGTCTTATTACCCCTGAAACAAGGATTGCTAAGTGACGGAAAATGTATTTCCACATCATTATTAAATTATTCTGTTTTCAACACAAGTTTTATGACTTGACACATTAGTTAGTTTGGGTCTGTCCGTAAACTATGTATGCATATCAGGGGAGTTAGAGGGGGAAAGGGGAGTAGTGCTCGGCGTGACCAACTGGGATGAGGGGGGGAGGAGTGGAAGAAGTCAGATAATGAGTAGTGACATCACATTACGATCAAGCGTATTTATTTTGAAGTCAAGAGCGCTACTAATGTTTGCGCGTCGACCACAAGCTCACGTGAATTCACTTTGATCATCGAGCTTGGCGAACACATACAAGCCCATTTCAGTAAAAGGGTTATATGAGCTCTACAGTTAAAAATACTCTTAAAATGGGGGAGGAGGGAGTATGTGTTTATGTGCTGTAATATTAGAAGGTGGGCTTCACAAAATTGTGACTAGCGAGATGGGTGTGGGGGAGTAAAAAAATAAATACAAAAATCAAAGTGATGTACTTTATGGACAGCCCCCTTGTGAAAAAGCTGTAAAACCCAAGTAATTCGTTAACAAAAAATATTGGTAACCCTCTGCCTTGAATTCTAATTTTTTTTAAAATGGTTCAGCTTAGCTGGTCAAGTGGGATACATCGGCTGCAACATGCGGTCCACGAAGGAGGCGCTCATTGGTGACACGCTGCATCTCAAGGATCACCCGACTGAAGCTTTGCCAGGGTTTAAACCTGTCCGGCCCATGGTGTTTGCAGGGGTGTACCCTATGGACCAGTCGCAACAGCCTACCTTGCGCAACGCCATCGAGAAGTTGGTGCTCAACGATTCTGCTGTCTCGGTTACAATCGAGTCAAGGTGATCTTTTTTTTTATTATTAAATTACTGTGTCAAGTATTTGAGACAACTCAGATATGTATTATATTTTTACGGTGTTAGTAAAACTACATTTTGGTACCATTGATACGCTTGGCAATTGTAGGGTTGAAATAATACAGTGAAATCTCTTAGTCGGGGACACCTTCCAGGATCAAAAAGATTTCCGTTAGTAAGAAATGTTAGCTATATATATATGTGTGTATATATATATATATACATACATACATATATATATATATATATATATTCAAATCAGATTTCTTGAATTCAATTAAATCTATATGAACTTAAATATTGTAAATATTAGCAACATGCAATCTAATTACTGCACTATGCAGTATTGTATGCGGAATAAAGGCTAATGAATAAATATTATAAGTAGATTACTGTACAAATTTCATACTACACAGAAAGTGTGGATAATAAGCATTCTGTACTGTATATGTGTGCACGAGCAGAGACTAACCTTCTGGAACAATCCCTACTGATGGCTCAGAAGCGGTGGGAGGTATGGCGTTGGAGTACTATTATTATATTGGCTTTTAACTTTTAATAGAGGAGGAAGACAGGACTGCTTCACGCGAGATAGTGGCATTCCTGACATTTCTACAGTAAAATACTGTATATGAACTGGTGTTTTCTATTTTTGTCTGCTGTTTGGAGATTGTTATACATAAGTTTGGAGCAGATAACAGAAAGTGTGTAAATGGGAGAAGAATGGAAGCAATTAAAGGAGGAAGAATGGTGGAAGGATGGAAGAAGATGGAGACATTTTACTAAACTGACCCAGCCACAGACTTAAAACGGACGACGACGCATAAATGTGCATCTCTAAAGTCTGTTCATCGTAGGAATTGTTTTCTGAAAGGCCCTTTTCCCTACCAGAAAGCTATTATATAGTAGGATTTTGATAGGAAAAAAGACCTTTCAGAGAGTAATTCCTACCGTGAATGGAGTATAAAAGTGCCTGTATTCATTATTGAGAAAGTTTGTTTTTGGAATGTTGTTTCATGGCTAGAGCTCATGTTATTTTGCAGAGGAAATTTAAACCATCCGTTATAGAGAAAAATCCACTATTCCAAGGTGTCCCTAAAGATAGATTTCACTGTAGAAATATTAGTGGCTTCACAAATTATATTGTATCATCATGCATGTCAGTTTAGTAAATTGAATGGAAGAGAGGCCAACTTGTAAAAAAGAAAAATCACACTATTCGACATTTTTTATATTAACGTGAATGAAATATTTTGTCTAGTTAACAATAGAAAGGTAGGAATCGGTCATTTTTACCTGTAAGGCTCCTCTAAAATACAGTAGGTCATAATTTTTTTTCTCGTGGGGCATCTGTAGTTGATGTGGTTTATAAAAGTGTTGTTTTTTCCTCTAGAGTCGAGTATAATCTACTAATTTACAAATTTGAATATTTATTTTATCTAAAAATCCTGATTATTGAATCTGAATTTGAATCTTTCAAAAAAATCATGAACATAAGAGGAAATATAAATATTATAGAATAATATTAACTAAAAATTGTTTCTAAATGTTGACATTCTTTCTTATAACCCATTCATTATAACATTAATACATTCAGTTAAGTGTTAAATTACTGGCCTGGGGTCTTGTTAAATTCATCCCATAATTATGATTGTTTCTGAACCACAATAAGCAATATTAGAGCTCTAAGGCAAATTTCACTTGAAAAATTGATTTTTTATATATATATATATATATATATAATTATAATATTTTTTAAAGATCTGAGTCTCAAATCTGAAATTTTCTTGAATCCGGAAATCTCGAATATTATTGAGGATTCAAGGGCTCCATCCATAATTTTTTACTATAATCCATTAAGTATAATGTTAATTCATTTAGTTGGGTCTTAAATTAATGGTCTGGTGTCCGGTTGTTAAGTTTTTCTATAATAATAATGAATCCGAACCACTAATAAGGTGTATTAAAGCCGTAAAACAAATTACACGGCTGTCATAGACTCTCCCTTAAACTATGAGGGAAAAAATGACCCTGAGCATGGGACAAATTTTGGATAGCTAAGTGGAAGAGCTTTGGCCCGTTAAGTCAAGGGTCTAGGTGTCATTTTTCAAATTTACGAATAGCAAATTGAGTTTTAAATCATCACTTAAATAGTTTTTTTTACTCTCTTACGATTGTTTTAATGGTTGGGAATGTAAGCTAAATGCAGTTTTGTTTCAGTCCTGCCCTAGGTCAAGGCTGGAGACTAGGTTTCTTGGGACTACTCCACTTGGAGGTGTTCAACCAACGGTTAGAGCAGGAGTATGGAGCGGAGCCTATAGTCACTGCTCCTAGTGTTACTTATAACGGTGAGACCATTCGATGTGTTTAAGCCAGGTATTCCCCAACCTTTTTTGCTCCAGGGCACACTTAGTCCAAGACAATATTTTCACGGCACACTTGTGTAATGGCTGTAATATAATAAATTTTTCTATTAAATTTTGATAAAAATTAAAATGCCGAGTATCGAGAAACAGTTGACAAAAAGTGTATTCTTCTATCGGTGCCCACATCTACTTCCAAAGCAAATTGCCTGTTTACTTTAATTATTTCAACAACATTTTGACTGATGTTCTCAGATATTTCAGAAATACGTCAGCCGATCTTATTATTCAATAAAGACACTTTTGAAATTTGCTCTTTAGATTATTTTATAAGCATGGTTTAAATAATGACCTAACAAGTTGTCCCATTAACATGTGGTTTCGTGTTTTTTGCGATCAATTCAGCAACTTTGAATGACGCCTGAGGTGCACACTCTTAAATTTAAACAATTTTTTCCATTTTATTTGTGCTTTGTGTGGGATGATGGTTTTTTTGGGACTCGCTGGGATGTTTGGTGGTTGGATGCCGCTTCATTTGGTTCAGAATCATCGTTTCATTGCTCAAGGGTTCTTCACAAAAGAAACCGATAGAAACTGGTCGGTCACAATCCTCATTCCAACTGAAACTTAAAATTATCTATCGCTATATCACTTTGGGAGTCTTAAAACCGGAACTTGTAGTAGATGTATTACAAGATGTTTAGTTGAATTAAAATATTAGGAAATTTTGGTGGCACGCTTCCAAAATTTTGCAGAACACTAAAGTTCGGCACGGCCCACCGGTTGGGGACCACTGGTTTAAACTTTCTGGAGGGTCAAGAAATTAAGTCAAATAAATGATAATTTTTCCAGTCAATTTTGACTGAAGCTTAAGAGAAATACAATTTCATAAAACTGAGTAGTGTGACCTAGTGTTTAAAATAGAATGGTTTGAGCTTAATGATCTCTATGCAAACTAATATTTCAGTTGGAGTGAGTAGTATGACATGTTGTTGTGATGCTTAGTTCTTAATTTCGTTTTGTCTTTTATGCAACGATTGCCCTCGGAGGTATTGAGGTAAAGTGCTCGCCTCAGGACTTTGTGTTTGTGGGTTCAAACCCGGCAAGGGCCGACCGATTTTTCTTGAGTGATAAAAATCCGTAGCACAACTTCCTTCGGAGGGAAGTAATGTCAATTGTGGTGTATAAAAGAACCCTTGAAGGTATGTGAAAATACCTTCCCTGGCAAAATTGGTAGGCTCTTTAGTTCTCTTTCATGGAAATGTTTGTGTGCTGATATAATTAGTCGGTTCAGTAAGTGCACATTAAATACCTCAAATAAATGAAGAAAAAAATCTATACTAAGGGCTACTACATAAAACTTGCAGTTAAATGTCCTAAATTTACAAATATTTCAGTGTTTTTCCTTGAATCTCCCAGACTTCCAGGTGCACAGCAACCCTATGGCGTTAGGAATTCTAAAGTTTATTGCTGCACTTACAAAAGTACAACCATACCTTTCTTGAGCTAGTTCTATCCAGTTCACCTCATCACCCCCTATACCTCTCTTGAGTTAGTTCTATCCAGTCCACCTCATTACGTCCTATCCCTATCCCGAGCTAGTTCTATCCAGTCCATCTCATTACACCTTATCTCTATCCCGAGCTAGTTCTATCCAGTCCACCTCATTACACCTTATCCCTATCTTGAGCTAGTTCTATCCAGTCCACCTCATTACACCCTATCTCTATCTTGAGCTAGTTCTATCCAATCCACCTTATTACACCCTATCTCTATCTTGAGCTAGTTCTATCCAGTCCACCTCATTACACCTTATCTCTTTCAGGTCCATTCTAATGTTATCCTCCCATCTTCCTTTAGGTCTTCCCTATGGTCTCTTTCCATTGGATTTACCAGTCAATACCCTGAACACGGTTCTAGTTTCTTCCATTTGTGCTGCATGTCCTGCCCACCGTAACCTGCAATATTTGACGATCCTAACAATATCTTGTGATGAGTACAAGGAATGCACCTCATAATTATGTAATCATCTCCACTCTCCAGTATCTTCATCCTTTTTTTTGGACCCAATATTTTCCTAATCACCTTGTTTATTAGGGGGGAAACTCCGGGAATTTAATAAACTGCTTTTTTTTGTTTGTTTCAGCAAAAATCGTTGGTGAAAAAAACCAGCAAAAGTTGGGAGGTGATGAAATTTTCTTTTCGAATCCAGCCCACTTCCCCGAGCCAAACATTGTGTCGGAATATTTGGAACCGATGGTCCTTGGGACAATAATAACACCAGGTAGGAGAAACAAAGCACAGTTTAATTCTTTACTTTAGTTAGTTTGATGTTTGTTTATTTGAGGTATTTAACGTGCGCCTTCTGAACCTAATGGTTATATCAGCACACGACTTATAGACTAACTTAAATCTAGAACAGACATTAGACTCAGCCCCTGGCCGTTAATTCATCGCTGTGAAAGAGGAAACCCACATTTAACCAATAATAAATTTTCGACCTTGCCGGGAATCGAACCTAGGACCCTTTAGCACAGTAGACAGACATGCTATAGGTTGAGCTAAAGTGTCAGACTTTAGTTTAATTCAAGTTAATTTCTATTGTGTATATAATTTTTTTTTTTTTGTTTCACTGAATTTTACTTCCCATCTAGGTTCTCCGCATTTTATCACACTAATGGTGTGGATTTTATAGGAAATGTTACCACAGTCACATAAAGGATAACTTAAAGGAAATGTACCCACATTTGTGTGGAGGGAGCACACAAAATAATTTATAAAAAAAAAGCCTTCATACCCAGCAGGGATTTGAACCTCGGCCTTTTCATAACAGGGTAAGGATGAGGTAGTAATTAATTTAGAGGAACTTTACCCACATTTGTATGGAGAAAGAGAGTGGAAAATAATTTAGAAAAAAAACTTTCACTATACCCAGCTGGTATATAAACCCCTGACCTCATTATTCATTGCATCATGTATAGTCACTAGTTTTTCATAAATTCTGTTTGAATCTTTTTTTTATTGTATAGTGAATTTTTTATAGGTGTTCCTTAACTTACATTTGACCTTTTCTATTTTATTTTTTTTACCCGATAAAAATACTAACCAACATTACTTGAAACCTGTACATTACCTGCCTCGGAGATGTAGTTGGCTAACGCGCTAGTCGTGTTGAGCCAGACCACCAAGGACGGGGAGATCGAGGTTCGAATCTCGGTCGGGTGAACTGGGGGNGGTGAACTGGGGGGTTCCCTAAATGGTTTTCCACTCTCCCTCCACGCAAATGTGGGCTCACTTCCTTTAAATTCAACCTTCCCATTTCCTAATCCGTTAGTGTAATTAGTACTTAAGTGTATAACCCGAACGGGTAGTAAGACGCGGTGCTAAATAATAAAAAAATAAAAACCTGTACATTTGTGTAGACACCTACCTTGGGCCAGTGATGTCTCTCTGTATGGACAGAAGAGGAATGCAAAAAGGTGCAACCAACATCGACAATCAACGAGTGATGCTGCAATTCTTCCTACCTCTAAACGAGATTGTCGTCGATTTCCACGATCATCTCAAGTCCATTTCTTCGGGTTACGCAAGTTTTGATTACGAGGATTACGGTTACGTCCCTTCAAATATAGTCAAGGTAAGATTGTTTTCTTTAACCGCCCCCGCGGCTTGCTACCCGTCCGGGCTATCTGAATTTAATTAAAACAACGTGGTTGCCACTATTTTATTAATACAAAATTCCCTTTGTTTTCCGAAAGGACTTTCCACTATTCCATTCCAAACAATTGAATTGAAATTTTAAGTAATCATAGAGATGGGACATTCAAATCCTTAATTCCTTCGAGTCCTATGTTATTTAAGGGATTTGAAAATCATAAAAATCTATAAAAAAAGTCTCTTTAGAAAAATTATGACGACCCTGACTTCAAATGACAATTATAACTAAATGGTAAAGGAATTACATAAACTTTTCTGGCTAGGAAAGTACCAAAAAAACACACAAAAAAGGGGCAAAATTGTATTAATATAATTAACTCATTAAAAAAGTGTTATCTTTATTTATTTTTGTGTTTTTTAGCACTGTGTCTTATTACTCATTTGGATTATACACTAATGTACTAATTACACTAATGTGTTAGGTACTAGGAAGGTTACTTTGAGAGGAAGTGTACCCGCATTTTCATGTTAAAAACTGTTAAGAAAAAAACCGCCCTCGTTACACCTGACCGGGATCGAACCCCAATCTCCATGTCTTGGGCCTTTTTTTCACCGCATTTTACCACCCTTTTGGGTTATACGCCTATGTACAAGTTACACTAATGAGTTAGGAATTATGAAGGCTTAATTGAGAAGAAATACACCCACATTAGCGGGGAGGGAGGGTGGAAACCATTTAGGGAAAACCACCCTCAGTGCACCCGACCGAGATTCGAACCCGAATCCTCTCGTCTTTGGCAGTCTAGTCTATCACGAAAGTAGTGCAATGCTGTTAAATGTCTTAAATTAACAACAACAATATTCCCTGTATTCTTTCTGATTTTTCAAGATACAAAAACTGTCCCTATGTTTAGACGGTTTCTCATTTGTGTGGTATCCCTGATGAAATCACAATGCAGAAACTAGAATTGCACAACTTGGTAACAAAAGGGTGAAAGTTTGTACTCATTTCAAATTTAAACACAGTAGCTTTTCAGAAAAGCACATAAGCTTACTAAAACTCAGAATTAAAACAGACAAATAACCAATCCATAGGATAACCATGAAAAATAATTATTTTTATTTGCAACCAAAATTTTAATCCAACTTGAACTTTGATGTTTTATTACTCAAATTATCAAAATTTTCACTTACACCCTTTTGATTCTGGTCCCCTCGATTGAGAGTAAATGTATCTACATTTGTGTTGAGTGTGGGGAACCATTTAAGAAAAATCACTCTCATTACACCCGGATGGGATTCAAACTGTTATGTCCTCGTTATTGGCAAACCAAACAATACAAGCTTGTCGTTAGTCAGCTTGCTCACCAATTAGGGTGGTAATAATGATGATTTTTTTTTTTACTAAATAGCTTGTGGTGAATAATGATAACCAGGGCTTGGATTTTGATTACCTAAAATTTATAAAATATAAACAAAAACTCATGATAAATGCATACAATTAAATCAAACACGCACTTAAATATTGATAGTATTTAAAAATTATACATATTCAATATGAATGCCTTAAAATGACTTAAAAAAAAAGGCCCAAAAAATAACGCAAACTAATAAAATATAGCCTTAAATTCCAAAGTTCCAAAATGTCATCAAAATTTGGGTTCCTGGGCCATGTTTTTCAACTGATCCAGTAAAATTCAAAATAATTTGTACACTAATTTTTTTCATCTCAATTATTTTTTTTTATTTTTTTTTTTTCCCCAGTTAAACATCTCTCTGAATGGAGTGTTAGTCGAAGAACTGAGTACAATCGTTCATGTTTCCCGAGCATCTAAAATGGCTAGAAGAATGTGCCTCAAACTGAAAGACACCATTCCTAGACAACTAGTTATGGTATTTATGAAACCTTATTAATTTTTGTAATGATTTTTAGTGTATCCAATGGTTTTTATAAATTATTATTATTATTATTATTAGCACCGCGTCTTACTACCCGTTCGGGTTATACGCACTTACGCTAATGTGTAATGATAGGGTGATTGTGAGATGAAATGGAGGACCTACAGTTTAACGTGGAATCCGAACCACGATGGAGGCCTGGCATTCCTCACATTCACAAGTTGTGATTAATACACGTCTTGTCAGAGGTGAAGGAAGGGTTTGGCAATCAGATAAATCTGTGCCGGGACCTAGAATTGAACCCCAGACCCTTTTATAAATTCAACTTGATAAAGTAATAGGTGTTTTTTCCTTCTATCACAGTATCTTACTACCTCTTTGGGTTATACACTTATGTACTAATTACGCTAGTGGTTTTAGGGATGATGAAGGTTATATTTATAGTAAGTGTACCCACATTTGCATGGAGGGAAAGTAAAAAAAAACTGTTTTGGAAAACCACCCTCAGTACACCCGATCGAGATTCGAACCTCGATCTCCTTGTCATCAGCATTCAAGTCTACTGCGAGAGTCGCACCTTAGACCTTCGAGTCACAGAAGTGGGTAATTACGTGTTACTTCTGCTCCAAGGTGACACTAACCTGTCGGTTGAAGCAGACTTCCTCTTCTTCCATTCACCACAGTCCCGAAACATTCCATTCTTTCTCAGCTCCTGTACGGATGTTATGCCATTTTTCTGCAGATTTTCCTCGTCGGCATTTCTCCACCTCTTCCTAGGTCTACCAATCAGTCTCGTGCCCTAAGGTCTCCGGTACCATCTCCTCCTTGCGATTCTATCCTCATCCATCCTCTAAACATGCCCACGACATCTTTAAGCTGTGAACCCTTGATCCTCCTCAACACACTACATGAGGTACCAACTTCCTCCCTTATTTTTATCATTTCCGATACTGTCCTTTGCCGCCATAGTCACCATTGTGCAAAAAACAGATTCAACGCAGCTGATAAGGAATTAAAAGTAATTTATAGGATATACTTTTTATTGTCGACAAACATTAACATTTTAAAGACTTGTGTACTTTCTTAGATAATTCAGCTAAGTGTAAATTCCCCGAAATCTTCTATTTTTATTTTAGATTGCCATTCAGGCAGCGATCGGGGGGAAAATAATCGCAAGAGAAACAGTGAAGCCGTTTCGTAAAGATGTGACTGCGAAATTGGTAAGTACTACTACCTCTACTATTTTGCCTTAGGCGAGGTGGTGACTGACAGCTAGCGGAAGGTTCTTTATTACAACATTGACTGTAAGGAACTAATTTCTACCTATTCGAAAGTAATTGAAGCGTGTGGCCTAATAAGGGTCTTTGTTACATTTTCTAACTTTTGAGAGTAACACCCGTCTGTGGCATCCAAGCAGGTTACATAGACCCTTTTTACAGAGTACTAGGAAAACCCTTTAGTGCGATATTATTTCACCTGAAAATAGCGTCTTCTGATAAATAACATAAAATAGGCAGTCATGGTGCCAGGTTTGCATGAATGAATGAATGGATGAAGGAATGAATGAATGAGGCCAGGATGAAGAAAATTTCATGCCTTTCTTTAACACAATACTATACTATGGTTTTATTTTATCATGAGAAAATGAAAATATATGTTAAACTAATGCAATACCTTGTTTTATGACCAAACTAAAATATTTCATTAGCAATAATAACTAATAATAATAATAATAATAATCAATTTTAGGTTTTTTAAATGTCCACAAATTCAAATAAAATAATAGAGAATACCAAAACATTAATCTTTTGAGTCTGAAACAGATAATATTGTCTCAGTTTGCTTAGTCACTGGGTATCAACAAATAGGGATATTCACGCACTCGCGATTTAATGGAAGCAATAAAGTACCACAAAGTAGGCTACTGAACTTTTTGTGTACTAATTAATAGATCAAACACGCTGGGAAAATATGACATAGCCTGCCCGGGGCACACAACATGACTACTGCACATAGACCTTTATTCCAGAGCAAATACAAGCTGTGCTCTGAAGGCAAACACAGGTTTGTGTTGCCATCTCAAGGAAAATAATACAACTAGCGTATTTGGCGGGAAGAGGACTTTATGTAGACCTCTTTTCCACCAAAAACTCAACATGTTTTTAAATGTAACATAGACCCTTATTTGGCCGGACGCTTCAATTATTATTTGCTTACTATTACAATATTATCAATAAAAAGTATTATCAAATGAGTCAACTAACACTTCCCTAAGGATTACTTTATAATTTGTGTTTTTGTAACTTATTGAAAGAACAAAATGTATTAATAAAACCATTATGTTTTTTGTTTAGCGGTTGTAACAACAAGAAATATTATAGTCCATGAAATGATCATTTAAAAAATTATTAAATTCACATTAATTTAATCTCGCTCTAACCGGCTACCAAAATGAATGTATTTTATAACTTAAAGAGCCATCAAAAATATTAGTTTTAAAATAAAACTGTCTTTATTTTCTACCTAAAGACCTATAAGCGGCAGTCCTACTACTCGGGTGTAGGGCATGACAGGCATAGTAAGCCCGTGACCGAAACAAGCCAATAGTACTCGAGAAACCAGAGTAAAATGCCGGTCTTGCATATAATATGGTTTGGCAAATTTATACATGGTAACTTTTCCTAACTGTCAGATACCGCTTCTTGCGCCATGCCCCATATTTTCTTTAAGTTTCTTCCTATCAAAATCCTATTATCACTAGTGTACTGTTTGTTTCAGTATGGAGGAGATGTGACGAGAAAAATGAAACTGTTAAAACAACAAGCTGAAGGTAAAAAGAAGATGAGAATGGTAGCCAATATAGCACTACCACGCGAAACTTTTATAGACATTTTAAAACGGTGAAACATTGGACCACTAATTGTTATGTTAGTCATACATTATCTTGGTGATATGTTTCAGTCATACGTCAAAATATTCAAATATCTTGGCACGTTAAGGACAGTTTTTTTTTCTGGCAGAAAAATGCGTGGTACTAAAAAAAAAAAGTTTTGCTGCTGTGAAGATCTGTAAGCGAAGTTTCATAATGCATACTTCAGAATTGTTTATGAATTATTATTTCATTGCTCACTATTAAACCTTCGCTATGACTGTAAGTAAAACACTAGCTTCACACATTTTTACTTTCTCAAACCCACTCAGGTAGAGAAAGTATTGTACATACGTATAAACCTAATCACGCCGTTCCCTTATGAGGCAGGCAAGACATTGTGCATAGAGCTCAAAAAAACCAACTCCGTACTTAATCCATCCTCACTAACTTTCTCCATACTTCCCTTCGCTTCAACAACATCCATACACCAAGTCATACATGCTATTTTATTATTAAAACTATTCATTTTTTATCTTTTTCAGACATTCGTCTACAACATTTAGCCACGTCTTACATGGCCTACCCCTTCCTTTTTGGTTCACACACTCTACCTTCATATATTTGTTTCGTCCCTTGATCCACACTCATCCTCTAAACATGCCCAAACCAACTTAACAGTCTTCTTTCTTGTTGACTTATTGGATTCACTTTCACACTGCACTTGTCCTAAAAATTAAACTAGACTTTTTGACGGATGTTGACATTTCATAACCCCCTGAAATCGGAAAAGTATTTTTTTCAACGCCATCTGTGATTAGTTGAAATCATTTTACTGATAAGGTTAAAGCATGGTATCTAGGTTTTTCCATGAGGGGTTCCACAGGTAAAATATCCCTCTAACCCTAAAATCAAGGAAGGGTACATTACTTGAGGGTGAAAAGAGAAAAAATCGATTTTGTCAAAATCGACTAATTTGAGATTCAAAATAGCTTATCATTGTAAAGTTGTAGTACTTTTAAAAATACCTTCATCTTAAATATATTTTTATAAAACCAATAGTTTGAGATATTAGCAAATATATATTTTTAAGAGGTCTGGGAAATTAATTATTATGCTCTTCGTTGAACAAAGATGTCACTTCCCCCCCTCAACCCCCTAGATATGTTTTTGTAACAGTGTATATTATTTTATTATTTCATTTATGGCCTTTGATGGTGTGTTTCTGCAACAATGTTTATTATTTTGCTTCCCATATCTTACGAGTTTTGAGTAAATATTTCAATTTCTAGTTAAAGGATAGAGAAAGTTTTGTGGTGCGCTGTATCATTTATTTGATTGATATAGTGAATCGTACCCCTTTCGAGCCCATGGCCTAACCAACCCTTAGAGCTCTTCATTTTTAAAAATATGAAAACATATACCTGCACTCTTGTAAAGTACAATAGGTCATCCCGAAATTTCAATACAACCCTAGTAGGAAGCTAAAAAAAGCTGTAGCAAAGGGAAAGATTCACATAAACCATGACATGTCGAAATGTTTTAACCTATTTTTTATCAGACTTGATTCCAAAATCAGTAGGTCTAATCCCTAGTTTTTGTTAGTAGTATAAATTTATCTGTGCCCTCTTTGCGTTATTGTTTTTGGATATGAAATATAAAAATGTACATATATTTGTTACGTTCATTTTTAATCAAAGTATTTAGAGTTTATATTTGAAAATGCTTGAAACATAAAAATTAAAAACTTAATCAAACATTGTAATATGAAGATATTAATCACTCCCCTCCCTCCCCCCAAAATATCAAAATTTAAAACGATTTATTTTTAATATCGTGTCCATAACTGCCTGTAAAAAATCAATATGAACACTTGAGATAAAAACATTTATTCCATGAATACAAACATTTTATAAAATATATAAATATATATAATCATAATATAATTAAAATCAATAAAAAATATAATCTGTTTTTATATAATTTTAAGTTACAAAACTTAAAATGAATTGCACATTTTGAATTGGTGACATTGATCTATTACATTTTATCAGCAATATAAATCGACTAGCTAATAATTTTTTTTATAAAAATTGGAGTGTTATTTGTGAACCACCTTTTCAGTTTGAAACATTCTCTAGACCAGCGGTTCCCAAAAGGTGTTCCGCGGAACCCTGGGGTTCCGTGGAAGGGTCAAAGGGGTTCCGAGTTCTGTCTGAGAATTAACTAAAACGTTCGTAGAAAACAGTCATAACATAGCTACGCCGCTGTAAGTATATCTAGTATCAAACAGCGCGGGCGGAGCGGGGCGGCGCACCTGTCGAGACAGCGCTATTAGTGCTATTATAAGTAAATATGTGAAAAAATTTCATTCTTCACATTAAATAGTTACTTTTTTTGTAAGATAAATGTTTTATAATACTTATAATAATTATTTTTTATTTATAATTATTCTTTCTTTTCATGTCAAACATGAAAATATTCAAACTACACTACAAGGTACAATCACTTTTGTTATTATCAAAATGGGGTTCCGCCAAAAAAAGTATGATCAATTAGGGTTCCGTGGCAAAAAAAATTGGGAACCTCTGCTCTAGACAATAAGCTTAGCTAACATGCTTTTAGTTTGAAACAAATTATTTTGCAAACATTAATAACTGTACTGGCCATTTTCAAGCGATAGTAACTTTGCTATTTTGTTGCTAGCCCAAACCAAATATTTATTATTACCTTACTTAAAAAAACATTAAAACCATTTAAATGATATTATATACTTTATACAGCTGTATAAACCACAATAAAAGCCTTTTAAAACTCTTACAACTGTAAAAATCACCCATCATAATAAATACTCAAAATATAGCCGTAAAAATATATGTCTAGTGTCACAGCGACTTGAATTAACCCATCTTGAGTTTTAGTGTGTCATTTTACTACCATATTTGGTGTGCGCAACATTATTTACAATACATACCAATATTGACATACGCAGAAACATGGGGGATGAAGGATCAGGATGGGAGCAGAATTCAAGCCTGCGAAATGAAATTTCCGAGAAGTACTATAGGAGTGACAAGAATGGATAGGAGGAGAAATGGGAGGGTGAGAGGAATGGTTAAAGAGAGGAGGCAGTTCAGGACAGGAGAGAGAAGTCACGACTAAAGGTGGTACAGTCATGTGAGGAGAATGAAGGATGAGAGGATACCAAAGAAGAGGTTGGATATTGAAGTGGGAGGCAGGAGGCTGAAGGGAAGTACAGAGGTGTGTGGAGGAGAGGACTGAGTCATGATGAAAGAGAGCTGGTAGAGAGAAAGGAGACTTAAACGATGCTTATGCTCCAAACATACCCGGGCAGTAGCTGGTAGCTGTTCGTGATGATGATGATGATGATGATAAACCTTATTTCAAACGTATTATCGGCCTCTATTTCTTTACAACCCAAGGTTCTAAAACCGACTGTATCCCCACTTTGAACGGAGTATGCTGACTTATTCCAAGACCGACGACCCTCGTGGTGTCCAGCCTGGTGTCGTAAGGCCGAACTGCCGACGACAATGCGGGAGGTTCAGAAGCGGGTGTAACGTGCGCGTGCGGGAGATTGAACACGCCTGCCATTTGAAGCACCATCTCATATTTGGTCAACGTTTCTTTGCCGCACCACTGGTATATACCACTTATGTTTTCTCTCTGGAACAACATTAAAACTACCTATAACATGGAGATCATGACTTGAATCTCTGTCAGGTGTACTGAGGGTAGTTTTGCCTAAATGGTTTTCAACTATACCTACACACAAATGTGGGTACACTTCCTCTAAATGCATGCTTCACATGTTATCATATACTACTATGCTTCCTATGCAATTAAGTACTGTATGAGCAACAACGCAAATACTTACCTCGATCTGCCTGGTGGCTGTGATTCAATGATAGCTAAAGTAGCCGATGAATTCACATGTCCATCAAAAGGCTCTGTCTTTTAAAACTATGAGTGAAAAATTACCCCGAGCACGGGACAAAACCTGAATGGCTCAGTAGTAAGAGCATTGGGTGCACTAAACCAAAAGTCCCGGGTTTTATTCCTGTGTCTTAAAGTGCAATTTTGTTCCATTAATTTAATTGAAGAATGTCCAACTACATCATTACGCTTCGTTAAATAACCTTAGTATTGTTTTTGTTGGTTCTTTTACAAGTAATTGATGTGTTTTAAAAGTAAATTTCAGTCAGCTCAAATTTGGTCTATGCCTGAAGATTTTGACCCAATTATGTTAAAATTATTCTGGATGTCAAGAATAAAACTTTAATTATGATATTTGTATTTAAGTGTAGACTGCCAATAGTAAATTTGTCAACCTATAATTATTGGTACTACCTTATGTGTTATTTATAGTGTGTTCAGGAAAAAAAAATGTCGAGATAACAGCTCAAGAAATGTTTGTTTGGAATGGAGGCTAAAGGTGAGGGTGTAGGGGACGCGAGAAAAGTTTGGTCAGTGTTTTTGGCCAAAACAAATCAAACATTTCTCCAGTAGAAACAAAGAGTTTAATTTTCTTCACGTGGTGATATCAACAGTTGTTGAATATCTGTCGAGCGTGTCCTGGAATTTAATGACAACTTTTTCTCTTCATTTAAAAAGGTTTTTTTTATCTAATGCTAATATGAGTATGTTAGATATTCAACAACTGTTGATATCACCGTGTGAAGAAAATTAAACTCTTTATTTCTATAAGAGCACTATTTTATTTATTTTTAGCCAAAATCGTTTTTTATATAAAAAGTGCAAAAACACTTACCTTTTGTTGCGTTCACCTCACAAATAATGCATAACTGCCTCATAGTGTAGTAACAAGGAGTCTTCATTATAAAACGGTGTAATGAAATCATTTTGCCTGATTTAAAAAGGTTTTTTTCCCCCACTTTAATGAAATTCCTGGTTCAGGCGTAGTCATGTATAAAATATTCCAGAAATTGGTTGTTATGGGTTTCTAAACTAATAGGCCGCTAACCAGTTCATCTATTTTTCTAAAGTTGTCCAGTAAACAAAACGTAGAATACAATGATTAAAAATACACAGTTGTAATGCAGGCTTTCATTATATGTTGTGTTTTTAAAGTAGTCTTCAATGGCTGTTGGAGACTAATAGTTATCGAACTGTTTTCGCACAAACCATTCTATTAATATAAACACTTGCAAGGAAATCAAACAATTACTGACCTTTAATTGTTTACATTTGTGTTAACATAAAATGTTTGTTTAGAAAGGTGTGTGTGGATATAAGAGATTCACAATGAATGAGTAAACAAGATAGATTTTTTTTAAAGATGATTAGCAACTGGACTCGTGGTATAGTGTAGTGGTCAGAAGCCCTGGATGCTGATCTAGAGGTCCCAGGTTTTATTCTCGGCTGGTACCTGGGTATGTTTTTCGAAATAGGAATAATTCCCACGGTAATCAGGGTTTGGTTAGTTAGGCTTAAGTTAGGTTAAGATCTTTGTTGGCTTCACCCCATTATATTCACTATCGCCATCCCCTCATCTCATCGGGACATGGAAAGAGCCTCCATGGAAAGGATGAACTATTAGTACATTTGGGCATCCCCTGGCTAAACTTCTCAAAAAATGACCTACAGATTGATGTAGCCCAAATATGCCATTATTATAGAAGATTAGTATCAGAACAATCTGATACCTTATCTCAATCAGAAGTACATCTGCCTAGCAAGTTAAGGATCTGAGGTTCAATTCCTGATATGGCCCAAAAAAAAAAAAATATTGTTAGTGAAAATTTTTTTTTCTCACAATGATGAATTAATGTCCAGGGGGCTGGGTGTTGTGTCTTTTCTATATTTAAGTTAATTTATAAGTTGTGTGCCGATATAATCAGTCAGTTCAGTTAGTGCACGATAAAATACCTTGAATAAAAAAGCAAAAGTATCAGAACAATACCTGCAACCTCTTCCTCGCCAAACTGTAACATATCACCGCTATGTCGTCAACATGAGATGGGTTCCGTTTCTCAAAGTTGGACACTTGATGCGTCTTGGAGGTGTCGAGAAGAGTTTCCAACAGTACAGTCACGGCACTCTCGGACAGCTTTTCGATCGGACCGTATATGACGGGAATGCGAAAAACAATGTTGTCTGGACAGCCATGATAATCAAAATTAACTAAGGTTAAGTCACGTAGAACACAAGGTTTTATTTCGAGTCTTTAAGTCCACACAGAGAGTGATTTTGAGCATTAAGTGACATCGAGCTTGTCTGACCGAGAAAAACAAACACATCGAATCATTTGTGGTTGGCCATACTGCAAGTGTATGCGAGAACAGCTTGCTACCACCCGCTTAGGTGGCCGCGTGCTTTAAAGCGTCACACTAACTTTATACTAGACTGCCAACCACGGGGAGATATAAGAGGTTCCAATTCAGAGAGGGTAGTTTTTCACTCACACAAATGTGGGTACACATCCCCTAAATACAACCTACTGAAATATTAGCGTAATCAGTACACATGTGCGTTTACAAACAGGTAGTAATACGATGATTTCTTATCACTTGACATGCTAAGTTTTGTAGCATTTAAAACGTGTCATCCCACACAGACTCTGCAAGACATTATCGATGTTGTTTACTGGAACTCCAATGTGGGGGCCCTTTATGTACAAAACAGGGTGTCTACCATCCGGGAAAATGGGAATTAGCCGGAAATTTGAAGTGATCGGGAAAAAACGGGAATAAGCCGGGAATTTGGTAAATTACAATAAAAATCTGGGAAAATGTGGTTTTACTCAAAATATGAAATATAATAATCATTAAAACAGTAAATAATAATGTTATTCAAACTGTTTTTTTTTTTTGTAGCTGTGTAATACATTTTATAATTCCTAATAAACAATGTTAATACAAATTTTAAAAATATTTTTATTTAAATTTTAAAACTTGGTATTATTAATAAAAAAAGATTAATAGAAAAATGAGGGGGGAGGTGGGGGAATTAGAAGGATGTGGCATACTTTTTGGTCGGGAATATTAGGAACTGATCAGGGGAAATCAGGGAAAAAGTCAGGAATTTCATTGGTCAAGTTGAGTAGACACCATGCAAAAGGGCTTCTAGTGCATCTTGGGAAAACCGTCATCAATAAAATAAACAATGGTGAAACATAAATATTCTAAAATAATTATAAAAAATCAATTTCTTCACTGTATGAATGCCTCACTAGTTTATGAAATGTGTGTGAATAATTTTTCCAAACTATCATTGAAATGAGAGTAGACTCATGACTCACATTGATGGGTACAGACAGACTATATTTGAAGATCGGTTAGTCTGTTTTGGCGGTAACGGGGAGATTGATTTTTTAATACCAGCCGGGTGTACAAAGGATGATTTTTCCTAAACGGTTTTCCACAACATACCTTTAAATTTTTGCCGTCCTCATTCCTACCACATTAGCTTAATTATTCCTGACAGATAGTAAGACGTTGAGCAAAACGAAAAAAAGACAAGCTAATCATAATAGTACTAGAGCTATGTCGACCAGTGAATAAAATGTGAGTGACCCCCTCAGCTGTCCTGTTCTTTGCTTGGCCAACCAAACGATCAGCTCAAAAATTATTGTAACTACCCGATGCCCCTTAGTGTACAAAATCACTTTCTGTGTGTCCTTAGAGCACGGCCATACCTACTACCTGATCACTGCTACAAAAAGTTCGCGACCAGAACATTAAGCAATGTTATTTATATGGTAGACCCCAAGTCCCGCTCACGTTTGCTAACAAGTCAGTGTCGCTAAGCTGTAGTCTTGTAGTGTAACCACCCATAGTAAAGCAATGTGTGCCGCCACCGTGGTTGCGGCGAACAGCTAGTACTACTCGACACGGAAAACATTGCATCTCGTGGTCAAGCGTTGCAATCGCTCTAGAGTATGAAAGGCGAACGGGTGAGAGGGGCATTCTAGTACAGTCAGTACCAAACAGCAAATGGGATGTAAGTACTTCACCGTGAATAGTTGTTTAAGAATGCTTATTTGAAGCCATTTTAAAAACACTTTATTTAGCTTGTATTTAAAGTTGATTAGGTATCCGTAATGTTCCGAAGTGTACATGCTAGAACGTCAAGATAAAGACCGATGACGTGTATCATTGGTCTCCCCTTCATTCTTCAAGAAGTTGACATTATTTCCGCATGCAATGCTTACTGTGTCAAGTAGCAAGTATGGCTGTAGCCTTAGTCTATGGAATTATTCCATATCGTGAAGTTTGAAAACTTCAACAAGCATACAACTTAATGCTGTATCTATGAGAGAGAGAGAAAATTAAAATTCTCACCTGGATTTACCGATAATGTCGCTAGTTCCCCTTGAAGTTTGGTTTTCCCATAAAGGTTGAGAGGGTTCGGTGTGTCCTCCTCGGAGAAGGGCGGAGATTTGCCATCAAACACGTAGTCGGTACTAATATAAATCATAGGTGCTTTGATTGTGTCTAAATCAAAACATTACAAATAAAAGTCTGAAGATGATGATGTTTAGTAAAAAAAACCCATATATTATGATGGATAGCTATTATATTTGTTAGTTACGGTTATAGCCGCATCTAAATATATTCTTTAAAAGTGAAAAACACCTGGATTTGGGAAGTCGAAGGTGGTTGCGTTATTTGAGAGCTTGGAATCTTAGTTGATCACTCTCATGTACCCGTTGATCTCTGCATGTCCATCACAGATTCTGTCTTAAAATATGAGTGAAGAACGACTTTGAGCACGGGACAATTCCTGAATAGCTGCTCAATGGTTAGAGCATTGAAGTACTAAGTCAAAGGTTCCTAGGTTCAATTCCCATGCCCAGGTGTCGTTTTTCAATTTCAAGAATATTTAAAAAAATTATTGATCAATAATTTCTAATATCTATAAAGATTTAAAAAAAAAATACTTGCATACCTGCTATTAATGCGAGGGACTTTGTTGCATCTACATTTATTTTTGTCGCCCCATTCGGATCCAAATCAACTTTATCTGGGAACCGATTCGCCGCACAATGTATGATGATGTTAGGTTTGAAATTTAAGATTGCATGACGCACTTCATTACTATCGGTTATATCAAGTTTGTGCAAGTTTGGCCCAACTCTAAAAAAGAAAAATTAAGTTTGAAATAAAATATTTTGCTAAGTTTTAAATCAATAAGTTTTTTTTCAACTTGTTAAACTATTTTAGTAAAATTACTTGATGTGTTCAAAACTTAAGTTTTATGACTTCTTAAATAAAATAAGCAGAGATAATTATTTCAAAGTAGGCTAGATTTATTTTATTTATTTATTTAGCACCACATCTTACTACCCATTCAGGTTTACACATGTGTACTAATTATGCTGATGAGTTAGGGGTTAGAAAGGTTGGATTTAGATAAAGTGTACCCACATTTGTGTGGAGGGAGAGTGGAAAACCGTTTAGGAAAAACCCTCCTCAGTACACACCAACCGGGATCCAAACCCTGATCTCCATGTTAACGGCATTCTAGTCTATTGCAAGAGTGATGCCTTAGAAGAGTTAGGAAAATACGTTAAACTCACTTAAGAATTAAAGATTTTTTTAAATTAATTTTCCAAAGTAAGATAATGTTTTCTTAAGATATTGGCAACACTGCCTATCAGTTTTTAAGACCCAATATTCAAGAACTCATAAAAACTAAATTCTGCCAACCGTCACATTAATTTTCAGTCAATTTATTCGTACTGTTACGCTGTCAGTGTTACATTGGTTTTTGTATAAAGAAGTGATTAAAAAACAAGATTTTTTTTATAATTGTCTCAAAGAATATTGCGAAGTGTGGCTGTGGACATTTGATATTAAAAAATATGTTGGAGGGGAGGGGAGGGGAGTGGGAATATGATGATCAACCAAGGGGCGTCAGCTCAAAAAGGTTGAGAACCACTGCCTTAGAACATGTGGTCAGCGAAGCAGATGAGGCTATATTTCATAGATGCTCAGTATTTAGAGCTATTCCCATCACTCGTTAAAAATTTGTTGGGATCTTTGTGGTAAGGCCACCTGTAACCTTACAGTTGAATCGATTTGATTTAATTTAATTACAGAGTGATCCAAGATCATGGAGATCTGGATAATTGCCATGGTACATTTTATTTATAAAAACTAGATACAAGGTTAATACATAAATTATATACAGAATTGTGCATGTCATAGAAATGAGTAGTTAGCCTATGTTCGAAAGGAGATGTCTTCCAGTTACTGTGGTTCGTTTTCACTCATCATTCCTCCACTTCCGGAACTTTCTCAAGAGTGTAGAACGGGTGTTCCAGAAGCCATTCCATTATTGCAGTCTTCCAAGTGTTTTTTTTTTCTTCAGGGAGTATCTTTAAGATAGTCTGAGAGAACAATGAAATAGGCTACAGATTCCTCTGTACGATGGCTTCTTTTCATACAGACTAAGGAGGTGAGGTGTCAGGGAAAATATAATAACATAACAATATGTAAAACAATACAAGAATAAGTAGGTATCATATGTGACTGTGAACATTTGAGCTTAGAGCAGGGATGGCAACTGTATTTGTTCTACAAGGTTATTTTGAAAGAAGAATTAGCTAAACCATAAGTTACGTTTACAATTTTAGTGAGCGAAATTGAGTCAACATAACTACACTAGACACCAGCTCTTACACCCTAATTGGTTACTGGACAACGATTGCTAAACAATTTGTTGTAGACCAAATTCTCAATCCCTACAGGAAGTTATAATTGGATTTTGGTTGGTTTCCAGAAACACTTTTCACATTGTAAAAAAGCAGAATTTAATACTTAGATAAATGAAAATAAAATAAAACACAAATTAATGTGAACATTTACTACGCAAAAGCACTTTACAAAAAAAAAAGGTTCGACGGTCTAATGTAAGCAAACTTCAAGAGTCAGCTTGGATCATATTCATAACAGAGTGCTGATGCAAATGACAAGGCGATTCCATAAGACACCTTAGCCTGTCTGTAGGATGTTAATCTACAGAGATCGATTCTTCAAATGGGCGAATAATATATCATTAGTGAAAGTGGAGCTTATATTATAGAATTAAGTTAGGTCTTGATTTGATATAATGTCGGTTTAGAAATTGTATGTTAAATAACTTTTTTTTAAATAGGCCTACCTGTTTAATGCAGTACCATAAACATTGCATTCTTCACTTTGAAACTTTTTAAATATTGCTCTACCTAAGAGTCCTGACGCACCTGTTATAAAAACATTAAAGACCATGGTGGTTACTAAGTTCTTGGAATTAATCCTACAACTAATTTAAAAACAAGTGGTTTATGATCAAAACACTTAAACATCTGTTGTTTATTGATGCCCAATTGTTTGCTGCTATCGTGTTGACAAATAATATTTTTCTACAAATTTTATGTTGAATTTTTATCCTAGGTTCATTGAGTATACTATATGAAAATTTTGCTTGAGAACAAATTAAGATAAACATTTATTAATTTCAAATTAGTAAGAAACATCTTCTTTACGTTCCATTTTCATGCAATTGATTGACTATTTTTTTTTCAAGTGTTTGTCATCATGAACGTCCGTGCCATCTCAATTTTACCTACCTCGTTTGTGATTTTGACATTTGCGTCTTACCTTAAAATTAATTGTGTAACTCTAGCTGTTGTGGTGAATGTTAGTATGTAATTTACCGTAACAAAAAAAGCTAACAGTGTCGCAGCTCTAAATGTTTTAACGGTGATTTTAATAATTCAGTGTCTTAGAAACTGTCCTCAAGAAGTCACGTTTTGGTGAGTCATGTTGTATTGACAAACTATAAAACTTGATCCTTGACCTAACTTGGTTTGGTTAAATCACAGCTATCGTTAATAGGCAGAAACAAGTAAGTAATGGATAACTTTTTAATTATTTTCAGGTAGAAAACGTATACTTTTTTCCTTGTTGAGAAACCAGCCTATATTTTTACAAACAAAATATCATCTTGTGACTTTATTAATAAGTCTACATACGACACAAAAATGCTAGGCATTAAAATATTTTGATTGGTTGGTTAAATAAGTAGTTAAAATGTTTATTAGAATACATACATGAAAACTTTGCATGCATATAACTAGGCCTAGTCTCTAAATGTATTAATCCTTACAGAATGTAATTGCAATTTATTTTCATAGACTTTGAAGGCAATGTTAAGCTTGGTTGATTATTATTTTATTAAAGGCACATAAAATATTGGTGGATTAAATAGCCAAGCTATTTGACCTGTAGTTCTTGAGTATGGTTGTATTCATTATCATATTAACTCTAAAAATTCCAATTTTCTTACCACTGAGCTATTCAGGAGTTGTCCCATGCCCAGTGTCATTCTTCGCGCCATATTGTTATTTTTCAATCTAAAGAAAAACTTGCACCTGAAAACAAAATTTAGGCCTACTAATACAAGACAATGGACCAAAACCTGTGACAATTGATCACCCTAATTATGGATTATTACTAGGGGTTGGTCAATCTTTTATTGGACATACAAAGTAACACCGATGCAAAAGTTATATTATATAGGCCTATATGAAGTATGTAGGCCCCTTATGTTGGATTTGTCCATAAAACATTTTCAAAATGTGAGCCTAATATTAACAGTGTCATGTACAATTCCTCTTACAGTAACTTCATTTAAAGTGTAAAGGATTATAATTATAAAAAGTCTCTCTAAAACGAAGCCATTACAATAATATTTTGGTCATCATTTTACCTCTTCTACATTCTGCCAGTCTGTTCTTCTCATTGTATTAATCTTCTAGCTTCCCTCCCTACATTTACTGCCTTTGGCGTCTTATTACAGTAGCCCCATGTCTTCTTTGGTGCTGACTGACAGTTCACAGCTGACTTCTGACAGTCAACATTCAGGTATCTACCTAAATTTTGACTGTCAGAAGTGACAGCTGCTAAACACATGTTTTATGCAGATCATATGGTTCGGCGTAGGGATATATATAATTTGGTCTGGTAACTTTTCAAAGCCGTCAGCTGTGAGCTGTCAGTCAGCACCAAAGAAGCCATGAAGCTACTGTAGTTAATCTATTACGATGCATTCTCTTCATATATACATACCATTATAATCTCCACTTCTCCATTTTTTCCCCTCTTATACTTTGTTGGTTTAGTTCATTCTTTATGTTGTCATTTTTAATCCTATCATATCCTGTCTTTTCCATAATCTTCATAGAAATCTCATCTCTACGACCTGTATTTTACATCATTCCCAGTTGGTTATTACTTATGTTTCCGCTGCATAATATGTTTTATATATCACTAATTGTATTGTTATTGGTAGGCCTGCCTATATTAATCTTGTGTTAATTCATAATACAAGAAAAATATATTTTTTTGTTCCAGTTTTTAGATTACTTCCACAACGATGCCCATCCTGTATAGTGTTGTGTCACGAGGTCTGACCGTGCTCGCAAAGTACGCATCGTGTGCTGGGAACTTTGCTGAAGTGACTGAGCAGATTTTGACTAAGATAGCTCCCGAAGATGCCAAGTTGACTTACTCACATGGCAGCTACTTATTTCACTACATATGTGAAAGTCGAATTATCTACATGTGTATCACCGATGATGTAAGTTTAGTGAATACCATTTGAAAAATTTTTCCATTTCGGAAAAATCTATAAAATATTTATTATACTACTTACCTTGGAAGGAATAAATGAACATATAAGATTCTATCTTTTATATATATATATATATATATATAAATATATATATATTATACCTGGCGGTATACATTGTATTTGTAGGTTTGAAAAATGACACCGAAACACAGGAATCAAACTTGGTAATCTTGGCTTAGCGCGTCTCTGGTCTCATGTTCTGTGTTTCCAAATTCACGAATATATAGGCTAATGTTTGATGCCGCTATATCTGTAACACATTATAAGCCCCAGGACAGAAACATATATATGTTCAATATTGCCTTTTTTTTTCTTCTTTTTTTTTCTTTTTTTTTCCCCCAACTTTGAGCTGCTAGTTTGGTCCTAATGATTTTAGAGGCAGCCTCTGGTGTCACCAGTTCACCTCATTTACTCAGCCATAGGAATATAGGTAGTTTTTGAGGAGCATGCTAGCTGTCACAAGGATTAGCGGGCTTAGAAATAAAGTTGACAGGACAAGAGTTGGAGTACATGAGATAGTAGAGGAAGCAAGGGTAAGATGGTATGGACATGTAATGAGGATGTTGGAGTACATGAGATAGTAGAGGAAGCAAGACTGAGATGGTATGGACATGTAATGAGGATGTTGGAGTACATGAGATAGTAGAGGAAGCAAGACTGATATGGTATGGACATGTAATGAGGATGTTGGAGTACATGAGATAGTAGAGGAAGCAAGGGTGAGATGGTATGGACATGTAATGAGGGTGAAAAGGAAAGTATCCCAAAGAGAATGATGGAGATGAAGTATATAGAAAAAATATTGCAAGGAAGACCAAGACAGAGATGGGAGGAACAGTTAACAGCAAGGGTGTGAGTGAGAGAAGAAGAGTGGAAGCAAAATATGATGAAGATTAGTGGAAGAATAGAGAAAGATAGAGGTATTTTACTAAACTGACTTGGCCACAGGATGGAAACATTTGGTGCTGATGTTTAAAAAAAAATTTTTTTTTTTAATATATAGCAGGATATAGGTTCTATCCCAAGTTTTTACTATATTTAAGAGTTAACTCTTAATTATTATTCATTCAAGTGTTCTATATTCATATAAGTGCTATGTACTTTGATTTTCCAGGAGTTTGAAAGGTCGCGTGCGTTCCTTTACTTGAACGAAATAAAACGAAGGTTTAAGTCGACATACGGGTCACGAGCAGAGACGGCTCTGGCGTATGCGATGAATACAGAGTTTTCACCAGTACTGGCAAATGAAATGGTAAAATTTTTAAGTAATTTTCAGTTTAATTTTAGTTGTAAAAATCTTACATGAAGGCCAATCTCAAGCTTCATATAAGAAATTTCAGAATTTTTTGGGGGGGGTTTGGGGGGCTCCTAACAGCATAAACATCCCTTCTCCACACCATGGTCCCATTAAACCTTAATGAAAGACATACGCAAGCAAACGAACCCGAACAGGCAACACTGCTAATAAAGAGCTCCGGCACTGTTACATTTGGAAAGACACCCCTTGTCTTTACGACTTACGTGGTGTGAAATAGATGGGAAACAAATAACAAAAGCTCACTTTTTGTGTAGTCCCAGGCTCTTTAACAGCTCAAATTTAATCAATTACCTGTAGATAAAATACTATATACACACACATACACAGATGATTTAATGGCTCATTGTTATTTGTTCTAAATTTCATTTTCAGAAATACTACTCAGAATCTCGAGAAATAGACACTATCTCCCGAGTGCATGGCGAATTGGACGAATTAACAAATATTATGGTGAAGAATATCAGTAAGTATCACATTTATTTTTGTCTAAAGGGAGATTTTATTTTTGAAAGTATTTTCTTTGAGGGATTTAAGTTTGAAATAGGAGGAACAAATAATATTTATTAATCTTATAAATGATTTTTTAGTGTACACTGAAATTGAAGCTTATACACACTTAATAAGGATAGTATTTTCTATATACTCATGCTAAGAGGATGAGGAAGGTATAATATAGAGGAAATTCACCCACATTTGTGTGAAAGGAGAGTGGTAAATTATGTAAGGAAAAAAAACCTAATTACACTCGACTGGAATTCTAACCCTGATCTCTCACTCTTTATCAATCCGGCCTCCTGTGATAGTGACACACTATACTATGTGACCACTGAAGAGGGTGATAAGAAAATTGAACTTTGTGACCTGATTATTGAAAAAGGGTTATCTTAACCATATATTTGGTTGAGATTACCCTTTATACACACACACACACACACACACACACACGGTAGTTTTGCGCCAATCCGGCCCTCTGTACTCTCTGGCTGGCGCTCCAATGTAATTACAGCACTGTATTGTACTAAAGTCATCTGGATCCACAAATCGAGTGTATAGAACTGTTTATTTTTATATTGTACAGTACTTTTCAATCATAAGCGCCTTAAAAAGATGCGCCTATTCCCACACTACATGTACAGGATGTTGTTTGTTCAAACACTTTATGGACCGAGAGATGACTTTAGCTGCGTGCACACATCAATGCTGCATGTCTGTTCATGAAATATATGACTCTATAGTATCGTACATTCACTTTACTCAGTTAACAAAAGATAGCTAACGAGATCGGGTTGTTCAGTTTTTATTTGTCTTTGTTTTTTGTTGTTTTTTAAGATCAGTTGTGAAATTTTTATATATTATTGCAACGTAATCTCGTTCAAAAGTTAAATACGAGTTAAAAACAAGAGAAAGTTTTGGTGACGATGGAGGAAAAACTTAGCGCAATATAAAAAAAAAGGATGTATTCTGGAGAGTCGGAAAAAAAAAATTCTTTGGGGCTAGGAGTCAGAAAAAGTACTGAGGGGGACTGGACCCTCAAGATCCGGCTTTTTTACTATCCAGACCGGACAACCGCCATATTAGGCAGGATAGTCACGAGCCGTTTGTGTTTGTGTTTATATATATATTATCATGTGTATAGTCTTAACAGGTTGTAGGGTGCGGGAAGATTATATATATATATATATATATGTAGTTACTCCATGAGGGATGAGGAAAGAAGCATTTTAGAGGTAATCTACCCACATTTGCTTGGAAGGAGAGTGGGAAACTATTAAGGAAAAACTACCCTTTGTAGACCCGACAGGTATATGAACCCTGATTTCCCTGTCACCGGCAGGCCAGTCAACAGGGAGATCAAGATTCAAATCGGTCTGATGTACTGAGGGTGTTTTTTTTCCCCAACAAAATCGTTTTCCAGTCTTCCTCCATGCAAATGTGGGTATACTTCCTCTAAAATGCAGCCTTGACTCATCCCTAACCTATCATGAGCGTAATTAGTACAGCGGTGTATAGCTCAAACAGATAGTAAGGTGCGGGGCCAAAAGAAATTGTAGGAAAAAAATACATAAAGTACATAAATAATATTTTTAAGAATCAATGATCTTGAGATTCTGTCGAACTTGTTTGCAGATAATGTCTCCATGAGAGGTGAACGGCTGGAACTGTTGGTGAATAAGACTGACAACCTAAGTGCTAATGTAAGTGACAACTTCCACAAATTGCTAGAGAGGGGGCGGATAATATTACAGGCAACAGTTTAGTTAATAGTTCAAACACAAAAGTGGTTTTTAGAAGAGGGGTTTATATCTAAACATTTGTGCCTAGCTCATTTTGCTGCTTCATGGGAATGTTATAGTATTAATTATAATATAATAGTCTTTAAATTTAAAAATGACAACTGGACATGGGAATCGAACCCGGGACCTTTGGCTTAATACACCACTGCTCTAATCACTGAGCTAGCCAGGAATCGTCCTGTGCCCAGGGTAATTCTTCGCTCATATTTTAAGGCAGTTTCTGTAATGGACGTGTGGAAACTGTCGGCCACAAATGTGTGATTAATTAAGGTCACGAGCTATCAACGGTAGTTGGCTGCCAATAGTACAATGACAACTGTACGAATGCGCGTATGTATATACAATATTATAATAGTTTGACCCTTTTCATTGGCCTAGGCTTTGAACAACTTCTGTATTTGCCCAAACATTCCCGAGTGCAATCATGAATCGGATGTATCATTACAATAAATTATTGTAATGCCTTTTATCAATTAACCATTGTACTTTTAGCCAATCTGAATACTTCATATTGACACTGATAGATGGAGTTAACGGTTCATTGCTATACAACGACCACGAATAAAGTAATGAGAACACATATGATAGCGAAAATATTTGTCAAGTAAGAATATACGAGTAGAAAAATGAGGTTAAATGTGCCTAGAAATAAATACATTTAACTTTTATGATTCTATTTTTCAGTCCGTGACTTTCCGTAAGACGAGCCGAAATCTTCAGCGTCAGTTGTTTTGGAAAAACGTTAAGCTTTACGTTTTTGTCGGACTCATCATCATAGTAAGTTGTAAGGCATCTAATAAGGCTCACTAACTTTTTTAAAACACAGGCTTACCAACACTTAGGTTCGTAAGGAATTCATGTTTTAAATTCCCGGTTGGGGAGAGGAAGGTGGGGACTTTGGGAATGTTATTTGTGTGTTTTGACCCTAATAATTTTTTATCGCTGATTATATGCATAGAGACTAAAATTCTCATGATTACTTGATCCATTTTGTATAGTTACACTCAGGGCTATGGTGTCAGTCAGAAGCAATTTTTACCCGCCTCGGTGGCGTAGTTGGCTAACGCGCCAGTCGTGTTGAGCTCGACCACCGAGGACGGGGAGATCGAGGTTCGAATCTTGGTCGGGTGAACTGGGAGTGGTTTTTCCTAAATGGTTTTCCACTCTCCCTCCACGCAAATGCGTGTTCACTTCCTCTAAATTCAACCTTCCCAATTCCTAATCCATTAGTGTAATTAGTACTTAAGCGTATAACCCTAACGGGTAGTAAGACGCGGTGCTAAATAATAATAATAAATAATAGAAGCAATTTTGGGTGGAGTAGAATGGAGTTGGAATTGGTAAAAATGTACCATTTTGAAAATAAAAAACTTATAATATTATAACAATACATGGTAACTATATCATTTTAATGTTATGCCTTTTTTAATCCTTAGGGCCAATATTTGTAATATGGCTTAACAAATTAATTCAACTATAAATTTACAAAGCCAAAGACGCTTACCTTGAAGCAATCTAAATCGGAATCTGTCGCACATTAGAAAAATAGAGTAGTTTGATTTGACGGCTTGATGCGCCAACTTCATGGCCCTGTTTTGTATAGCTTTATTGTGTGAAGTAGTTTAGGGGTTGTGCAAAGTCAATTTTTTCAATTTGAAGCAAACTTTAACTGAAAATATAAGATATTTTCTAAGCTGAAACAAATTAAATGTTTCATTGTACAATTGTGTTTAACATATTGTTTTTATTCTGATAAATTGCGTTACTATAACAACTTACAATTCAATTACTTCAGATTTTTCCTATATGAATATTGATTTGTACAGCTCAATATGGTATTAATTAAACATAGAGTATATTAGCTATAAATATTTTTATAGGTGGATTGTTAAAGCCAGAAATTTTTTGAAGGGAAGTCAAAGCCGATATTTGTTTTATAAGTCAAGTTGAAGTTTCAAAGGTCTGCACGCTACCAGAGTAGTTGAATAACATTAAAGTAATGGTTTTTAATTCCTCTTTCTAGGTCATTATTTATTTCATCATCTCCATGTCGTGCGGAGGTCTTACCTGGAAGAACTGTGTCTGAAATAAAAGAAAAGGTGTTATTCACATGCTTTATTAAAGGAATAAGTAATATATTTAAAAGACTGAATGAGGAAATGTCTCCTTATGAAATCGTGCATTGTCAGCATAGTTCACATAAAATCTTGTTTGTTTTTTTTTTTGTTTGTTTTTTTTATTTGTTTTTTGTGATTTTTTTCTTCTTACAATTGATTCAGATATAATCAAATTCGTGTCATATTTAAAGTAGGGATTTGCAAAGAACCATTTTTTCGATACGAGAATATAAAAAAAAATATATCGAGACACAAGACAAGAAAACTTCCTTTGAAAGCATAAAAATGTAAATTTTGTTCACTAAAGTAAATATTTAGTTTGTAACAGGGGTGCCGTCATCTTATTTGGGCCTCGATCAACTTACGAAATTTTCAAAGGTCCTATGATCACCCATCGGTTCCCCAAATTACTTTTTGCTCTTTTTTATCTTTACATTTTATATTTATTCCTTAAATTTATGCTTTACTCAAATGCTTAGGTCCCAAATGTTCAAGGAAAAAAGATACAATATATATAATTTACATTTTCAAATCTAACTAGATTTAATTTAATTATAACATCGATTGATACCTCTAAAGGCTATTTTGGCCACTCGCATATTAGCTTAAAATATTGTATATATTTGCGAGTTTAGAAAACTCAAAAGATCAACTTTTAATTATGTAGTTTTTCTTATACAATTCAGTGAAAATTTCCACAAGATTGAATGATTGATTGCGATCAACCTGTTGCTGATCCCTGCTTTATAGGGTGCTAAAGTTGATTTTGACATTTGGGTTGGTGCTTTCTTAGGATTATCTTGTAGCTCATTCAAACACACAAGACTTAACTCATACACATTTTAAATGCAATTAATAAGAGGAATTTTTCTAGAATTGAATTTGTTTGTATCTGGAGTATTTGTATTATTTAATATATACTATTTGCGTGCACAGATGGCGTTAAGAGATATAACATTGGTTTATAGTAATAAGATCTAGCATCTTTTTATGTAGGTGGGCAGGCTTTAGAAATATTTTTTTATACTTATTTATTTGCACTCATGAATTTAAAAATGTTTATTAGTTAGTTGAGTTTTAGGGCTCTTTTAAGCATGCATTTAGTGTAGTCCGTCAAAAAAATATTAGTTGTTGTATTAGTGCTGCCAGTGCTTTTTGAGCATCGAGAGTGGAAGATGTATCCTTGCATCATCTATTCTGCATATTGGCACATTCTGTTGAAAATATGGAAAAGAATATGGACTCTTCATCCCAAAAACTCTGCAAAATTTGTAGATAGGGGAATTTCATGACTAGACTAATCTTGTGTCCTAGGGAGCTCTCTAACTATAGAAAGGTTGGTAGCACTGATTTATAGTAAGCGGACACCAGATAGATGTTACGGTTGCATACATTAACCCATTATATGCTATGTACTTAGAAAAAGACGCGACTTTTCGCGGATGGCGCTCTGCAGGATATGATGGTATATTTTTCAGAACGCGAGCGACCGACCATAACTCAAAACGGGCTACAGAGCATAAAATGACCCATTTGCTCCCAGTGATTGACAAAATGAACAACATTTTGCCTTAGGAACTTGTAAAGCACTAAATACATGTATAAAAGAGCTCTTAGTCTAAAACAGTTAAGAATTTGTGCCTTTTAATAATATCGATACCTATTATGGCTCTGCGAATAGGCATTTCAAGAAATATTTCTGTAATAGATCCTTGCATAAGCCATAATTAAGTACAAACACAATTTTTTTTTAATCAGACAGAAGAGAATGTTGAGGGACTCTATTTGAAATGAAATTATATCATAAAATTAAACTAAACTGGAAATTTTCAAGAAAAAGATTGAAAAAATATGAGTACTATAATGTTTCAAATTTTGTAAAAATCTTTGAGTTGAGTTGGAGCAGCAGCTACTAAAACTCTACTCGAACTCAAAATTTCGAGTACTCGCACACCCCTGGTATCCCAGCTACATTTTTATTGTTATTTAAAAAAAAATGGAAATGTGTCTCAGTAAAATTTTCGGTAACAAATTAAAATCACTCGTTTCAATAAATGTTTGATAACTTCAAATAAAGATTGTTTTGTCGTGTATATCTTCTTTTTATTTTATCGTGTACATCTTTTTATTTTATGGTTTAGTCCAGTGGTTTTCATTCGAATATCTTGCAGAGTTGCAGAATCTATAACTTTTTTTTCCTTCGCTTAAATAACACCTCGGCCATTTTGTGACTGGGCGGCAAGTCTGTGTATATTGGTCCGAATATAGTAAGGCTTTACACATAATACGACCTTAATATTTTGAAGGTGTTGTACATGAAAAAAAAATATTTAAATGGGCTGGCATATAATATGATTACAGTTTTCACAAGCTCATTTTTAGGAGAAAAACATCACATTATATTTGCGCCAATATGGTATATTTTAAAGATGTGATGCTCGGATATTATGGTATTAAAGATATGTAAAAATCTAAAAAGAGGTTCTCGGATGGCGTATAACTCGGACGGGAAGTAAGACGCCGTGCTAAAAAAAAAAGTATCTCGGACACAATTATAAAGACTTTGACTTGAAATAACAATTTTAAGCAATTGGTAAATATAAGTATATAGACTTGTGTAGTTAGGAGAATAACAAAGTCTTTTAAAAAAAGGTCAAAATTGTATCAATATGATTAAATAATTTTACTAAAAAAGGTTTATATTATTTTTTTATGATGTAATAGATATTACAAACAAAATACCATTTTGTCAGCCTTAAACGACTTTTTTTTTTTAATTCGACTTTATAAATATTTTCACTTTAACTTAAATTGTACATTTGTAAATATTCAAAAGTTTTAATTTGCATTTAAGATTCGAAAGAAAATTTAATTTGAATTAAAAAAATATAGAATTTGACCCATCTTTAATACATACTGTGTGTGTGTGTGTGTGTGTGTGTGTGTGTGCGCGCGTGTGCGTGTGTGCATGTGCGCACGCACACTGACAGGTTCACACTCGGAGGATTGACGTTTGGTCAATCGACGAACTAATGTATTATGATTAATATTTTGTTACTATTTCCTCTTATGCTAATTTTTTTTCCAAGATTCCAGATTCGTAAACTAATGGATTTGAATCGACCTTATATCTGGTACGAGCATCCCCTCCTTTTCGATGATGGGCTTTTAGAAGATCCACTTTTTTTTTCACCCTTTTCAACCATAACCAGAACCCATATATTCGATGAGTGGCTAGCTCATTTGACCTATTTTGTCATGTTTCCACGCACTTTTGCGACCATGCGCACTGCATTTTCTCTCATATGGCTCTGCACCATCTTTTCATTTAGTCTATTTATAGAAGTCATTGGCGGTGCATTCTCTAGAAACTACATGCGTCTTTCATATTTGTACTACGCTACTTATTTGTGTTATGTGTTTTTCGGTAGCCAAAACGCATTTGCGAGCTTAAAAATGACTGGGTTCCGCATTTCGACAATTTCCTGTTTCCGACAGTTTTGTATGAATCTTAAACCACTGTATAAAGATTTTATTTCAGATATATTTCCCCCCTAAATTAATTAACATGATGTAAGAAAGCATGACCCCAAGTATGGGACATTACCTGATTAGCTCAGTGGTAGAGCATTAGTCCACTAAACCAAAAATCTTGGGTTTGATTCTCATGTCCAAATGTTATTTTTCAGTTTATTCATTTGATTAACAGGAGTTAACTCAAATTTGTTAAACATTGTATTACTCTACTAAACTTTCTTTTTAACTTTAAAAAATAATGAAATCAAAATTGGGGGAAAAAAAACTGTAAACAAATAATAATAATAATAATTGAGTTTTTACCTCTACATTTCATAGGAATTTCACATTGTGTCTATATGCAGAGCACTTTTAATAAATATATTTATTCTTTTACAAGATGAATTATTTTACTTTGCAATTTACATGTTGTATTTTGGTTAAATTGGGTAAATTTATCATTTGTTGGGTTTCATTAGTGATAAATAGTTTTACTATGAAAACAACAAACTGTGTATTATAATTTATTCAGAGTATTATTGTGTAATCTTTGAGAGACATAAATATATGTGTATTTTGTAAATATTGTATTATGTATAAAAATTGAGTTTAAAAATAACAAAGTTTTGTAAAATTATTTATTTGTTAAACTAAACTTGTATATAATATAAACCATTTAGATATTTTTTTTATAATTAAGTCAAGGCTTTCTTTACTTTTATCTTTATACATATGCATGGACATTTTTATTTGTCAAGCTAGTCTTAAAAACGTTTTATTATTAATATGGTTTGTTCCTAAATTGGCAGGCCAGGAGTTTGAATCCAACCGCTGCACTGGGGGTTATTTTATACAACATTATTGTTGCACTTTTTAAATAATGTCATTAATTAAATATGATAGGATTGTATGAATTGAAGTACAAATAAAAGAAAAAAAACACTATTTTTTAAAGCTTGATTCACATGTTTGTCAAAAATAGAAAGCGGAATCTGCATGAGTGGCGCAGCAAGACATACACTTTATGTCGACCCATGATGCAATGATTAATACAACAATTGACTCAATATTTTATTTTTTAGAGGATAAACTTCTATTTTAGATTATTGTTATGATGGGTGTTTTCAAACTATAATCCTGTGTTATCCTTACTTCAGTCGATAGCGTGTCTGTCTACTGAACTAAGACTCCTGGGTTTAATTCCCGACATGGCCGAAAAATTTATCATTGATGAAATGTGGGTTCACCCTCTGACAGTGATGATTTAATGGCTGGGGACTGTATGTTGTGCCTCTACTAGTCTTAAGTTAGATTATCAGGCATATGAAGCTATGGCAGTCTTAGCAAACCGGTAGCAGAAGATATATGGCTTGAATAAAAAAATGACCTGGGCCACAGGCTGGGAACAATAATGGATGTAAAAAAAAATCCTGTGTCGTGGCACAATCTGATACATCGATACACACACTGATACGTCGATACACACACTGATACGTCGATACACACACTGATACGTCGATACACACACTGATACGTCGATAACACACACTGATATGTTCAATGTAACTATCTGCTTGCTTCTAGCTCTACAGCGCATGCATTTTCAAATGCGCATGTGCACTGATTTGAGATGGTTGTTTTTGAGATTTGATTAACTCTCCTATGCTGACAATCTCAGGCAGAGTGGAAGAAGTAGAAATGAGTTGAACTTAAGCAGAACAACTAACACCTATGAGGTAGAAATCTTATGGTTGGTTTAGAGCTCGTCACATGACTGACCACGTTTCTGTTCTACATGTTTTTCGGCGAATGTGTAAATTCACAGTAGCACATACATTTACACGCATTTCAATATTTTTATGTTACATGGCAGTTTCCTCAGGAGGTAGTAGACTTCAGTAGTGCCAACTTAGTTATTTTGATGTACTTATGATTAACTTTCTTAATTCTGTTTCCTTAAGTTAGAGTGGTTAAGTCGCTGATACTGGCATTAAAGTTTCCGAAGAAGAAAAAAACCTGATCACTGTGATTTCATTTTCAAACTTTTGTCGACATTTTTATTGGACAACCTTTGTTGTCTACTATTATTTTAAACTAAACAAAAGTATATGACATTATTTTAAAATGACAATCTGTGTACATTTTCTTATTTTCTAGAGCAGGTTTGTCCAACCGTTCCCTATTGCCTAAATATATTACATACACACAAACCAATACTCCGATCCACCCATCCATACATTACACAAGTAACCTTAGTTGTGCAAACACCAATTACAACCATTTTTGCTGGAAACTGTAAAGGTAACCTTCCTATCCTCCCCCTCCCCCCCTAACCATCCAAAACTGCTGAGGCTATGGGTTGCATTTTTGGTTGGGCACGCCTGTTCTAGAGTAAAACTCTGTCCCGACACAGATTTATCTGATTGCCAAATCCTTCCTTCACCTCTGACAAGACGTGTATTAATCGCAACTTGTGAATGTGAGGAATGCCAGGCCTCCACCGTGGTTCGGATCCCACGTTAAACTGTAGGTCCTCCATTTACTCACAATCACCCTACCATTACACATTAGCGTAAGTGCGTATAACCCGAACGGGTAATAAGACGCGGTGCTAATAATAATCTGAGTAAAACATTAAGTGCTGTGTTGTAGTGTTGCCATGGTAAGCAGAGCTTGTCGGAACTGTAATCTGTGATATGTTCTCCCCCACTCTTTTCTTAATTTTACCATTCATATGTAAATTCTGCTCTAAACACCTTCTAACGTGAGAATAGTGATACCTGACCAACGAATATTCTGCTGTGGGATGAGTACAATAATTCACAGGTACAGTTTCAAATGATTGCTTACCTTGGCAACAATCCACACAACGCCACTGATTTTCTTCTTTATTTATTTATTTGAGGTATTTAATGTGCACTTTCTGAGCCGAATGATTGAAACAACATACGAGAATTTCTATGAGCGAGAGTGAAAGATCCTATCAATTTTGCTAGGACAGGTATTTACACATACCTTACAGGGTTTTTTTTTTACATGGGACAATCGACATGAAACCGACGGCTTCACTTCCCTTCCGTAGGAAGTTGTGCTACAGATGTTTTATCGCTCAAGAAAAATCCGTTTACCTCCGGCTGGGTTTGAACCCGCAAACATCAGCTACTTAGGCCAACACTTTACTATTTACTTTATTATTATTATTTATACATACCGGTATTTCAGTTTTAGAAAATTAGTTTCTTTCCATGTTCCTTTCCATATTTTCTTCCAGTCGCCATGACTAATAATTCAGTGAGTCTGTGCCACTCTTTACAGCTTCAGGCAGAAATGTCTCCTCCCACCCCCCTTTAACATCCACCCCCCTTTCCTTCCCTTCCCCCTTATGGCACCCACGAGACAATAAATGTATTACTTTCAAAGTTCATCGCAATGTGATATGGGTAATTTGTTAGTTACCCTTGAGTCACAAATGTCGCTTTATCTCAGAATTCATTAATAGTAACAAAATGGATGTTTATTGATCCATGTTAAATAAGTTTTGCGCTTCCTTTTTTCTTTTTCCTCCCTGTCATTGGTCAAATTGTCATGAACCCCCCTCCTCCCTTCTCTTTTTTTTTACAAATAGGTCATTTTTAATCACCGCGTCTTACTGCCTGTTCTGGTTATACTCAAACATGTTAATTTTATTATTCTAATGGGGTAGAGATGATAAGCATTTTAGAGGTAATCTACCCTTATTTGCATAGAAGAAGAGTGAAAAACAATTAAGGGGGAAAAAAACTTAAGTAGATCCGACCGGGTTTCAAACCCCGATATCCCCATCATTAGCAGACCAGTCTTAACATGTGAGTGACGCCATAGACAATTTGGCCACTGAGTAGGGTTTTAAATTTGTTTTCTTCACGTTGTACTAAAATCAGACGGATTAGAATTCGCCTACAACTGTGCTCCTTTACACAAATAGTTGAACAGGGAGGGAGGTAGAATTTACAAGTGTGAAGAGAGAGAGAATTCACAGGTTCGCCGAAAAACTAGCGCAGAACAGAAACTTTGTCACGTGACGAGCTCTTAAGCCAATCACAAAATTTCCGCCTCATCGGTGCGAGCTGTTCTGCTAAAGTTCAATTCATCTCTACTTCATCCGCTCTGCCCGAGATGTTCGGCACGAGAGAACCAATCAAATCTCAAATTGGTGCATATTTGCATATGACAGCGCATGCGCTGTAGAGCTAACACAGCAAGCAGACAGCTAATGTAAAGCGTGTCTATCGATGTATTGGATTGTACCACGACACAGCGTTATAATTTGAAAACACCCATCGGGAGAGTGATCTAAAATATGTTTTTCTACTAAAAAACAAAATATGTTGATAATCAGCTGTTAGCACTGCATCTTACTACCTGTTCAGGTTATATGCTAAGGGGCTAGGAATTAGAAGAGTTAAATTTAAGGAGAGTGTACTCGCATTTGCTTAGAGGAAGATTGGAAAACCGCCCTCAGTACATTCGACTTAGATTTTAACCTCGATCTTCCTGTCATCGCCAGTCTATTCTATTGCGAGAGTGACGCCTTAGACCATGCGGCCACAGAAGCAGGTTTAGATTAGTTAAGTATACCTTGGTTTGCTTACAAATGGACAATTGAAGCACCTTTTTAGAAAATACCAATATTTTGTTTTCGACCGACGTTGATAACATTTTATTATTTTATTAGTGTGATTTTATAAACATTGAAAATATCTATCAAAAGTGACAGGTGCAGATCACATGACTTGACGTATGGATACGTGAAAGTAGATCTATTAACTTTTTCTATTTACCCACTTCGTTGATTGAATGGTCTAAGACGTCACATTCGCCATAGACTGGACTGTCGACTTCGGGAATATCGGGGTTTGAATCCAGGGGGTGTACTAAGGTTTTTCTCCCCTAAATGGTTTTCCAATCTCTCTCCACACTTCCTATAAATATAACCTTCCTAATCTCTTAAACCATTAGAGTAATTAGTACATATGTGTATAACCATAACGGGTAGTATGACACAGAGCTTTTTTTTTTTAACTAGCTGTCTGTTATGAGCATATGTAATAAAATTAATGTACACCCATCACCAACGGCAACGTTATTTTATAGTGACGCTACATAAGGGAGGGAACTACCCTTAACGCCCGATCAGCTACGTCATCGGACCAACCTCAAATCATCCCCTTCGCCCCCTTTTTTTTAATTTATAACCGTGACGTCATATCTGGACATCCCTTAACCTTCAACCAGGAGTTTACGACTGGCGGCCCGCGATGCATTTTTTTTTTCCTAGCCCACAAAGTTTTATGAAAAGTAATCTACTGTAGTAAAATTAATGTGTTCAAGCGGGAATTTTGACTTGCGTGAGAAAAATTCATAAAAGCTCCAGCTGATGTTAATGTTTAATTTCTTCCTTACATATTTTTTTGTATACATCCTGAGGCCTGGGCAAGTTTTTTTATTTAAGCCATATATTTTCCACTGCCAGCTGGCTAGGCCTGATGTACCTTCATATGCCTTATAATCTAACTTAAGAATAGGACAGGTACAACATCCAGTCCCCCGGTCGTTAATTCATCACTTTGAAAGGGTAAACTCACATTTCGCCCATGATAATTCTTTCGGTCATGCCGGGAATCGAACCCGGCACCCTTAGCTCAGTAGATATACACGCTACCAACTGAGCTAAGGTGTCGGATACCTACCTACATCTTCTGTATTATATTGACGTATTAAGCAAAGTTTGTATATTTTAGTCGGAACATTCGTTTAGTATGCAATTAAACACGTTTAAATTGCCACTTCTCATTGTATTCACAATTAAATACGTGTTCTCGTTTTTGCTTAAGGCCCTTTGCCCTGTCGAGTGCAAGTCTAAAACCTATTTTGTGGGATGGTGGGTGGGAGGGTGAAAGCGTGGCGTGGCTTCACAACCGACCAAAGTATCCTTCCGCGCCAACAAAAACAGATGGATCACGGAAACAGTAGATGGCGCTAGCTACCGGACAGGTCTTGCGGTAAAATCATACGTTTGTAAATATCAGTTTTCTCGAGAACGAGGGAAATTTTCATAGTAATATTTTCAACACCTCTTCTAAGATAATGTATCACTGTTTATTAAAGGTGTTACATTTTCTTATTTTTTTGATATGCAGCCGGTAGTTTTCTATTGAAAAATGTCAAAATTATCGATATTTGATCATTGTTAAAATTATAGAGGAGTGTATACAAAAAAATATAACTTAATAAACATGCTTCTATTCTTGAACAAACCGTTTTCGAAAAGAAAATTGCAAAACAATAAAAATTCTTAAAGTTAACCGTTTGTTCTCACGGCTCTGCATTTCCGCGCCAAATGAAAAAGGGGCCAATCGCCTTAACATGACAACAACAACAAAAACAAGGCGATTATGCACAAGCAGCACGCCACGCAAACCAACACAGGCATCCACACCACACCACTACTTCCCCTGACACACACGATGGTGCCAGGATGGTGCCAGTGCGCAGCTCCCGATAAAAAGTGAATCCACTTCTCCGCTCTCACTATCGGCCATTGTCAACCATATCTTTAAAAGAATCGGCGATCCATTATGAGTACCTGTTGTAAGGTCATAATTAGGGATGTGGTATCGAAAGAAAAGTATCGATACTGTACACATTTAAAGTATCGGAAGAAAATTATCGATACTGTACTCATTTAAAGTATCGGAAGAAAAATATCGATACCGTACTAATATCGATAACAATAAGTATCGGTATCGAAATTTTAATCCGGAAAAAAAAATTAATCAAGTAATAATTTAAACTTTAGCATAGCAATAATAATAATTGTATTTTCATAATTATTTAATCATTGAAAATTATAATGATTTAACCATATTATAGTATATTTAGGTCTATCGCGTTTATGTTATGTGTTGGAACTTGGAAAGTATGATAGATAGTATCGTATTAATGAATATTATAAAAGGTTTTACCATACCCGCTTTCAAAACGTCTGAAAATTTAGCTGATGGAAAGTTATTTAATAACTAAATAGGATTAGCTATATACTTTTTTCAATCCATTTTGTCCCTTTCTTTAACCATAGTAAACATTTAATCCAAACAAAAAAGTTGTTTATCTCGATACCGGAGTGTGAGTACTAATATCAGTCAAAGTATAGGGAAAAAAAGTATCGAGTAAAAAATTGCTAGTATTGAAGGTAAAATATCGATATTAGTAAAGTATCAATACTTTTCTCACATCCCTAGCCATAATTTACACCACACTACACTGGCTACGTGCTGAAGATTGATGCGTTGCCTACCCACCCCCCCACCCCAGGTGCATACAGCGCCAACTTTTGACGTCTCGTAGCTGCGCCATTTGACGCAGTCGGCCCCAAGTTCATTACGTGGAAATAATTGTATTGTCACCCCCAACATACTGTATAACTTTTTGCCTGGAGCTATGAATATCCTTGTATATTATCAATTACCATAAATAATAATATAATTTCTGATCACTTTTTTTTAGCATCGCGTCTTAGGACCTACAACACTTTCGGGTTATACGCTTAAAAGTACTAACTACGCTAATTGTTTTAGGGATTAAGAAAGTTATATTTAGAAGAAGTGTACCCGAATTTGCGTGGGGGAGAGAGAGAGAGAGAGTGGAAAATCATTTTGGAAAAACCACCCTCAATACACCCGACCGAGATTCGAACCTCGACAGTCCATCGGCAGTCTAGTCTACTGTGGCCACCGAAGCGGGTCATTTTGGAACTGTCCCGAGGCACTGAGAGGCTTGATATTTTACAATAATTAGAATTAAAAGCACAAATATTGAAATAAAATTAGTGGAGCCGTTTGATTATATAATAGAATACAATAAAAACCATTTACACTTAAAATCATAGACCTTAAGTTTGTCGTCAATAGTAAAAAGAGTGAATAGTCGAAACTTGATTAAAATGTTTTTAAAGTTTAAAAAATCGTTTTAAATGTGTGACATTTAAGAAAATCGGAAATAATAGTTATTTAAAACATTTATCAGAGATTTGAAAAATAATTTAAATGAACAATTATTGTCTATTACTTTGTCCACCGTATACATTTCTTTGATGGGAGATCTTTCGACATTTTATGCCATCATCAGCCTGTAAATAAAGACAATGTGAAAGCGTTGTGAAATTTAAAAAAATAAATGGTACAGTGCACCACACAGACGCTCTCTCTCGCTCTTCTCTTAAAATAGATATTTACTATAAACTCGTATGATTTATGAAACGAAATAATAGGTCTATACATTGTTGTAGAAATATTACACCAAAGATCATAAATGAAATAATATACACTTTTACTTCATCCATAGCATTAGGAATACTGTTACAAAAAAATTGAGGAAAGCGAAACATCTTTGTTCACCAAAGAGTATAAGAATCGAATTCATTTTCAAAGACTTGAATTAAAAAGTATATATATATATATAATTAAAAAGTATATATATAGAGAGAATTAAAAAGTATATATATATATACACACACACTTTTTAATTCAGGTCTTTGAAAATTAATTCGATTCGTATGCTCTTTGGTGAACAAAGATGTTTCTCTTCTCTCAATTTTTCTTTAATTAACTTTATTCCTAATGCTATAGATTAAGTAACAGTGTATATTATTTCATTTATGATATTTGGTGTAGTATTTCTACAATATATATGATGTTTTATAAAAAGATGTTTATCTTTTACTACAACTACACTGATAAGTTATTTCGTATCTCAAATAGTTGCTGAGAAAGAATGTAAAGTATGTAAAGTACCCTCAAAGTCATTTTCATGATAAAATGAGAATTTCCATCTTGTTTATAGTGATAAACAGTGTCTAGGTATAAAATTTAATCAAAAATTCAATTAATAAATAAAATAAATATATTTCTACAATGTCAAATTTTAGTGACTTTCAATCAGTGTTGTTGGTAGAAAGTATCAACTATACAAATCAGGGTTTAGGTAATCCAAATGTTTAAAATGTGTTAATATGTCAATAATTAGTTAATCACACTATGCCATATTGATTCAAAGTAATAAATTCATGTTTTACGATAATTTTAAAAAAAATACAAAGGTTTGATGTGTGGTTTAGATTTTACCTTGATATGTGTTTACTATATTATTATAAAGCGCAACAATAAAACTCGCCTTACGAAAAAAAAAATTGAATGTTTTGTGAGCTGCATATTTTATCAGAATCATAAAACATCCTTCAGAGGAAAAATAGATACGAGGATTATTGGTGCAATTAATGTTTTATCTTCTGTATTTATTCACCCCTTCTTAAATGCATGTCCATTCAAAGAGATAAAATCATAACATCGCAAACGTTTCAGTGAATACGTAGCAGGGGTAGGTGGCCTTACCGAAAGAGCGAGCAAATGTTTTTAGAAAGGGTGATAGTCTCTCTCCCTCTTTGCCTCCACAGATGGCTCTAGTGTCGTCGTCAGTTGTCCCACCTCCCCCTCCTTCCATCTCGCTACACACCCAACAGCCAACCATTTTCTCACTGCTTTTGCCCTACACACTTTCAAATACGAAAAGCGTGTGTGGTTTACAACATCGAAAGTAACTTAAAAAGAAACTCTTCAATCAAAACGAAGCATGGAAGTGCCGGGTGTATTCGAACCGCTTTTGTTTTTCGAACTCTCGAATTTTTTTTAAAAAGTAGTAACTACAAAAACGTGAGAGGAAGGGGAAAATAAAATGTACCGGCGTGGTGTATTTATGAAGTGGTTATTATATTATAAAGGGCAGAGGCATTCCCAATTATAATTAATATTCGCGTTTACTGTTTTACAAAATATGCAGATGACAACAATGCGTAAAATTTGGGCGATTGTCAAAAGTGGACCCGTGAGAGTTGTAACCGAACCGCGTGGAAGGTGAATTCGTGGAAAATCGGTCTAAGTAACGCTAAAAAAATGTAAACAATATGAAACGTGAGTACACAAACTGTCTGTTGTTTTTACTATTGTTGTTGTTGTTATTGAAAGAATGACTACCCAGAACTTTTGAAATGTTTTGAAAGAATGATAATCCAGAACTTTTTAAAAAAAGTGTTAAAGGCTACGACTGTATAAATGTGAAATAAATGCAACAATGTGCTCAAAAAAATAAAACAATGGGAGACAGTTCCCCCGACCTGAGTCTAAAGTTAAGGCGAAGGTCCAGCGATTCGAGGGACTCCTTCTACATGGACTTTGCCCAAGGGATCGACTCTGACATCGAGGAGGTGGTGTCGGGGGCGGCGCAAGACGGGGGTGGGGACGACGCCACCCTCCCACCCCCGCAGGTCCTGCTCGAGCCAGAGGTGTCGCTGGCGCCGGGAGACGAACCAAGGTCGGTATTAAAACCTTATCTGAGAAAAATATATGAAATATTTTTATGTGTTCATACACCAAGTCGTGTAACTTTTGACAGCTTTAAAGTTATTGACTTTTTTGTATGTAAATGTATCTAAACTAATTTCATGTATTTATACGCCAAGCCAATGTGTTTTGATGTCTGTCAATTTAACAGCTGTCCAACAATGACCTTTTATAAAAGAACATAGCTCCACTACTTCCGTGCAGCCATACGCCAAGCCATGCATTTTTTACAACTGTAAAATAGGGGCCATTCGTAAAAGTAGCGCTCAACCACTTTAATGAACGCATACGCCAAGTTATGTGTTCTGCAGCTGTAAATATTGACAGTGCACATTACAGCTGTAAAATGTTTTGTAAGCAAAACTTAACCTAGGACTGCACACAGTATTACGCTTTCAAACCAAGTACCAGGAATGGAAACTAGATCAATCAAGTATCAAGAGTTCCCTAACCACTGAGCCAAAATCGAGAATTTAAATCCACTTCCTGACATTTAATCGAATACCAAGGCCTACCAAAACCCAGTCCCTCCTGTTCGTTAACGGACCATTTTTCTAAACTTCCTGTAAACATAATTAAAATGATTATGATCAACAAATTATATTTTATAGTTTTATTAGTACTGTATTATAATTTGACTTTTACGAGTAAAATAAAAAAAACACAGGATTAAATCGGGTCAAGGTCATCGCGACATTCTATTACCACTCTCGTTATGGTTTAGCAATAATGAATGTGCTCTAGGAAAATTAAGTAATAGCCCTGGCACAATTTTATCACCATTTTACTTTTCCCCCCTCGGGACATAATTATATGATGAATAATAACGATGTACCTCAACTAGAGTCGAACCAATACTTTCTAGCAGCATTGAACAGAGAGTTTTTTTGTCGTCTCCGCGTCTTACTACCTGGACAGGTTATATGCATATATATTATATTTACTCTAATGAAGAAGGAAGTATTTTAGAGATAATTTACCCGCATTTGTCTGGAGTAAAAGGGGGAAACTGTTTAGGAAAAAACACCCTCATTATAGCCGACCAGGATTCGAACCCCAATATCCCCGTCTTCAGCAAGGCAGTCTAACACAAAAGTGACGCCTTAAACCATTCGGCCACTGACTGGCTGGTAAGCTCGCCCAATGTTAAGCTTCTAGCTATCTGCAACTCATAACCAATTCAAGCATACAGACTGAAGGCATGAGTATGTTCATCAGAATTCGCTTCGAAAGAGGATGGGGGGGGGGGGTAACGACATCCTCACCACTCTCCAGTCGGGGAATGAACCCAGGCCTCGTGGATGAAAAATATCAGAACGCCAAACTGTCCGTTAAAATTATATTGTATTATTCAAATTGTCTGGATATAATGTAATTTTCCTTAGATATCGTTTTATTTATGTATGTATAGTGTATAGATTATATATATATCTACGTGTGTGTGTGTGTGTGTGTGTGTGTACGTGCGCGCGTGCGTATGTGTTGACTACTAATGTACCGTTGTCCAGGGGACACCCGAATGTACTAATAGTACATCCTTTCCGTTGATTCAATCCTCGGTCCCGGCACAGTATTATCTGATTGCCAAACCCTTCCTTCACCTCTGACAAGACGTGTTTTAATCACTACTTGCGAATGTGTGGAATGCCAGGCCTCCACCGTGGTTCGGATCCCACGTTAAACTGTAGGTCCTCCATTTCATCTCGCAATCACCCTACCAATCGCACATTAGCGTAAGTGCGTATAACCCGAACGGGTAGTAAGACGCGGTAATAATAATAATAATAATAATAACTTTCCGTGGAGGCTCTTTCCATGTCTCGATGAGATGAGATGAGATGGGGTGATGGTGATAGTGAGTATGAGGGTGTGGAACCAGTGGAAACACTTAAACCTAACTTAAGTCTAACTAACCATACACTGGTGACTTGAGTTATTCCCCTTTCGGGAAAAATACCCAAATTACCAGCCGGGAATCGAATCTGAGACCCCTAGATTGGTAGACAGGTGCGCGCTGACCATTACACCACGGGCCGGTTATTAAATCAACAGTTTACCTGACTTTTATAGGGTTAGATTTTAACTGGTTGTACTGCAAGTGATTTTATATCTTCCTTAAAAACGAATACTGGTTCATCTCCTCTCTTACTTGCCCTATGTACAACTTTTTGATTAAGTGTTGTACTAAACAACCTTCCTAAAAGTTACTAGCAATATGTGGACACGCGGATTAAACGTCAAGTTAGTCTTGTCTGGTTTGCCGACTACGGGGAGGTCGGGGTTTGAATCTTGACTGAATGTTAGACATATGGTTTCCCATTCTTTCTTCTCGTGAATGCGAGTGCATTTTCTCTAAAAAAAATTCCTTCCTCATCCCAACACAATTAGTATAATTAAATGTGACTAACGCGAACGGTTTAGTAAGTCGCGGTGTAAGAAAAAAAACCACGAGAAGATAAATTACACTTGTTAAGATTTCCGTCCATATTTTTTTTGCAACATTTTTTTTTTTTTTTAGGGTCATTCTAGGATTATTTTCACTTGATACTCGTTTGAAATAATCTAAATGTCATATTAAGTTCTTCAAACTAGCTTTGAATTGAATTGCACGTTAATAAAAGAAAACTAGAACAAATTAAAATGATAAAGGTACTTGTTTGGTGTTTCTATCTCGCCCGGGTCTCGAACTAAAGGTCTTCTCGACCAGACCCCCCGCCCCCCACTCAATGGCTCCCTGATAAAGAAAGGGTTCTTATTTATTTTTTATTTTTA
>CABFWO010000758.1:204820-216958 GCA_902155825.1 Timema genevievae
CCCCCTTCCCCCCCCCCCCCCCCCCTCCGAACAAATTAGGTCCTATTGCCTTGCGCGAGAGCCCCATTACTGCACTTGAAGGAAAACTGCAGTATTTTATTTTTATTTTTTTAAAAGTTCAGTGTGCGGCCGTGCATCCTACTTTGGACTGAAGCGAGGGTGATTAGGTTGGGAGGGGGGAAGGGGGGAACAATCACCATCATTACTCCATCACCGCCGGTCGACCATGAACATCCATCAGACACATGCCATGGACACTTTTGGCTCTCGTACACGATTTCCTATCCTACTCGGATTTTCGTTTCACAACGCGTTACCGGATCATTTAGCGACCGTCTATCGTTTTCCTAATTATTATTTTTATCTATTTACATTTGGGGGGGAGGGCTGGATGAACCCATCGTGCAAGTCAATCATCCTTCATCAAAAGATTCGTTGATAGAAGCCCCCCCCCTTTGCCCCCTTTTCCGGACACAAAAGTACTGTATTATCCCAAGCCCATCGAAGATTTTTTTTTTACACGACGAGCAAGGACTATTTTTGTTCGCGTATTGGCATTGGGTATCGTTTTTTTCTTTTATCGATGTTTCTCTTCTCCCTCTAGAATTTCCGTTCCACTTCCATTAGCTGATAACTTTTGATTTATCTCAAGTGGTGAAGGGATGGGGGTTAAATGGGGTGAATCATCCATCGTGGCATTTGTGTTGAGATGGGAAGTATTGATAAGTACAACACACTGTGCGACTCTGGATCTATGATTTTTTTTAAAGTCTTTGGGGTTTAAACTGACTTAAACTGATCTCAGTGTCTTCTTATAGAGTTTTTTAAAAAATACTTGGTGGTGATATTACCTTAAACAAAACGCCATGTTAATCAAGGAAACTACAGAAAGGTCAGTAATACATTTTTTATTGTTTCATTTGCATGAACTATGTTGAAAAGCCATCGTTTTGGAGGATACATGCAATTTGTTTAGTTTGTTATCTTAATATATATAATTCTTCTGTACGTGTGTATGTCACTGAACTCCTTCTAAACGGCTCGACCGATTTTAATGAAATTTTTTGTGTGAGTTTGTTGAGTGGGTCCGTGGATGGTTTAGATTCACAATTGGACCCGATAGGTGGCGCTGCAATCGGGTTCTAGGATTTTTTATTTTTTAGGGAATTTTTTTTTGGGGGGGGATTTTTATTTTTTAGATTTTTTGCATATCAGAACATGTAACCTTAAAATTTCACCCCCCACCAACACCCCCAATATTTATAATAATGAATATAATATTAATAATTGACCGTTAAAACCTTCTGAAAAGTTCATGAATAATTGAACTTCTGAGAATAATTCATAATTATGTTTGTGTACCAAAGGTGGCGTGGTTGTAATTGTGATGATCACATAGTATTTGTTTTACTATCGAAATCAATTATGCCACCCAAACAAAAGCCAAAGTTCGGGCAGGACAACGTCTATGGGGTCCGCTAGTCTTTTATATATTTATATATTATACAGGTTGTATTTTAATTCGTGTCATTCGAGTCATATTCTCATCAACCAAACACTAAGAAAAGTCCATACAAAAATGGGTCTAGAATTGCTTACTTCTAGAGGTTTTCATCAAAAAATGGATTGGTTTTTTGGGGGGATCCATTGAATGGCTTGCTCGATCAGCAAACTTCAGAGATAAAAATCAATAAAAGTAAATTGTTTACGCAATTCCTGTGCCTGATGTTGAAGTTTCAAGAGAACGTATTGTAAATATATGTATGAGCAAGTAAGTAGCTCATCAGGGATACTCAACAGAGTACGATAAACCAAGGAACGCAGATTCAGAGGATGCATCGAAGCAGGACATCATTTGTAACCATTTTTGTAACAAACTTGTTCGGTCTGGTTTGTTTCTGTTAAACCTTGTCTTGTTTCAATGCATAAGGGCCTGCCTAATTCTTCTGTTGGATTTCTTACTAATTGAACAGTAAAATTCCTCTTGCCTCAGAAACTGAACGTTTCTAGATCCATATTTACATGAACTATTTTTTTTAATTTTGGGTGGATGGGAATACTCCCCTAAAATATTTAACACCAATTAAAATACACCCTGTATAAGATACGTTTAGAGATATCTAAATCTACTCTCATATTTTGTACACGCCTATTCGAGTTTTGTACCCAGATATTTATTTTGCAAAAGGCGTTTTCCCTGTGATGGTACATGGGTTACGTCCCAAAAAGAAAAGGCCAAGGAATTGTTCTCATATTAAATCGCTTTTGAAGCACAATAATGTGTTTTAAACCACGATTTGGTTTTCGTAGGTGCTGTGAATTTTATAAGACTCTAATAAGCTACTTGTTTGGGCAAATATACATTATTAGTAATAATTTCTGGAGGAATTTGGGCCTTCAGGAAACTCCCTCCTGCTCGGGTACAATTCGTGTGGTTCTGTAAAATGTCAATTTTGGTGTCTGCAGTAACATTTCGTCAGCGTTGGTAACATACACTTTATATTTAATATCTTCTTGATACACTTACTATTTTTGTATTAGGTGTTCTGTCTCACGACAGGTAAATTCCTTTTGTCAGTGAACTAAGACCGCCAATGCGTCCCGTCCTCTGCCTCTTTCAGATCCCAGAATTTTCTCCTTTCCTTCGAGTCATCCAATATTTGAATCCTCCTCCTTCCTAATTTCTTCTTTCCCTCATCCTTTCCTTCTTTGACGTCGTGCAAAGGACAGTTCTTCCTAAGGATGTTTCCGATCTAGTTTGCTTATCATAGAGCTTTATTTTCTTATATCATTTATTTCATAAAAAATCATCAACAACCTAATTTGGGGATTGTCACCAGGTAAAAAGGTATTCTTTCTCATCTAGTCTGGTTTGATGGTGACAATTAGGTCAGGGTTTGAATCCAGGCCGGATGCACTGAGGTGATTTTATTCCCCATATAATTTCTCATCCGTCTCAACGCAAATGCGGATACATATCTTATAAATTATACCTTTCTCTGCCGCATTAGTTTTAATATATGAATATACTTTTTCTCTCAATTTAAAAAGTTCCTCATCTAATGCTGCTATGCTCATGACAGATATTCAACAACTGTTGATATCATAATTAAAGAATTATTTTATCACCGCGTCTTACTACCCGTTCGTTTTATATGCTTATGTACTAATTACGCTAAAGGTTTTATGGATTAGTAAGGTTATATTTAAAGAAAGTGTACCCGCATTTGCGTGAAAGGGGAGTGGAAAATAATTTTTTGAGGGGAAACCTTCCTCGGTACACCCGATCGAGATTCGAACCTCAATCTCCTCGTCATCGGCGGTGTAGTCTACTGCGAGAGTAGCGCCTTAGACCATGCGGCCACTGAGGTGGGTTGAAGCAAATTAAATTCTATGTTTCTACCGGAGAGATATTTTATTAATTTTGATGAAAATTTTTGTTTGCCATGAAATCTGCAAAAACCCTGTCATTTTCTCGAATCCCCCACATCGGGGGAGGGGTGACTGTCAGACTAACAAGACATCCACCCCCCCAACAGTGGTTCACCCTTCTTCCCCCCTCCCCCCACCCCAAGTACCTAAAGAACCCGCCATTGTTTGAAACCTCACCAGTCCTTGTCATGACGGGCTTTGGGTGGAGTAAAGGGTGCTGAAGTCTTGAGCTTATGTGACGTGAATCCTCCGGGATGCTGCGGTGAGAGTGTATGTGTATGTGTATGTGTATAGTAGGGAGGGAGCTTATCTGTTCCTCTTCTCTTGAGAAGGGATCACTTTGTCTCACCACCACCNCTTTGAAACGTCAAACTTCCTTCTCACTCTTACATTGTTATAGTGCACTAGTTTACAAAGTAAGAGGAGCGTGTTTTTTTTTGTTTTGTTTTTTTAAAGGGGGGGAAAGAGGGGTTGGTTACAGGCTAAGAATCAACCAAACACGTACACACTAGTAGTTACGTAACCAGCTCCCGTGATGTAGTGGTTAGTGCACCTGGTTACGAGTCTAAGGTTCCCGGATTCGATTCCCGGCTGGTACCTTTGGTATTTTATTTTTTTCTCAAAGGGGAATTACCTCAAAGGTCACTAGGGCTTAGTTAATTACGCTCAAGCTAGGTTAAGAGTTTCTTCTGGTTCCACATCCTCATACTATCACCATCACCTCATCTCATCGGGACATGGAAAGGATGTACGATTAGTACATTCGGGCGTCCCCTGGACAACGGTACATTAGTACTGGATAATCTTTCCACTACTGGGCTACGAGTGATGTAAACTAGACATGCACATATTATATAAATATATAGTATTTGAATAAAAAATAAATAATTTGTAGAGTTTTAGCGCAACATTAAAAAAAATTAATTTATGGAATTTTTAGATTATTATTACTTTGTGTGTGCGTTCTCTCCGTCTTATTACAATTCACTTTTTCATAGAAAGGCTATATAAAAAAGTCACTAGATTTACTGTCAAGTATTCATACGCCAAGTAATATGATACACCCCTGTCACCTTTGATCAATAAAAAACCCTAATAATAAAAATTAAATAGCCAAAGACATTATTTGTGCTCCTAGTGAGGATTACTCCATCTAGATAACATATTCTGAAAATTGAAAAATGACACCTGGACATGGGAATCGAACCTGTGACCTTTGGCTTAATACGTCATTGCTCTAACCACTGAGCTATCCAGGAATTGCCCCGTGCCCAGGGTCATTCTTCACTCATATTTTAAGGCAGAATCTATGCTAAAGTATAACGCTATCAATGTTGAACGTAAAAAATATATGTTATTATGCTCTAAACCTGTTTCAGTGGCCGCATGGTGTAAGGCGTCACCCTCGCAATAAACTAGAGCCGATAAGAGGAAGATCGGGGCTAGAATTACGGTCGGGTTTATTGAGGGCGGTTTTTCCTACTTTCCTTCCACGCAAATGCGGGTACACTTCCTATAAATTCAACTTTGTTTATCCCTTGCTCATTAGCTTAATTAATACATATGCGTGTAACCTAAACAGGTAGTAAGACGCGGTGCTAAAAGAAAAAGTATTCTCTAAAAGTCCCTTCGTATGAAAATTGGATTGTAACATGACTGCTTCCTCCAGTCGTGACGTCAAGGTGTTGGGCCGTATCGATCTTCCGTGGACCATGAATATTCCATCACACGCTGTGTGCTCACTCTGTACCACTAGGAACAATCTCGATACTTAACTCTTCTCACGCCTTCCCCACCCACTTAATTGGCACCCGTAGTGTCGTCAAGTGGTTAAATGGGGCTGCACGCCTATTCACGTTATAGCCTCGTCTTTATACAAATTAACCTCTCGAGCAGGGGTGGTGGTCGGCGACTGGTCGATATATCGACATTTTTCAGTCGAACACGTAACAAGACTATACCACATCATTAAAATTCGATCTTTGAGTCTTATAAACGAGCAAATATTTATTATCAAATAGCCGATGTTCCAATTTCAAAATAAAGTACTGTATAATATTTATATATTTAGCACCGTGTCTTACTACCCGTTCGGGTTATACGCTTAAGTACTAACCACGCTAATGGGTTAGGAATTGGGAAGGTTGAATTTAGAGGAAATGGACCTGCATTTGCGTGGAGAGTGGAAAACTATTTAGGGAAAACCACCCGACCGAGATTCGAACCTCGATCTCACCTTCCTCGGCAGTCTAGCTCAACACGAAACAAGCGTGCTAGCTAACTACGCCACCGAGGCGGGTGATTTTTAAAATAAAGAACTGTATAGTTAAAGATTTAAAAAAATTATTTCTCTTTTAATATTTACTGTCCCCCTACAATTTACTGTATTCCTATTTTACATCGCAATCAGAAAAAGGGCATATTGTATTAAAACAAAGTTAAACATTCTGTGAAAATTTTTTTTAAAAAAAGTACGCAAACCCAAGCAGAAAATTATTCACAATCGGTTTCCGTACTATCCAATTTTTCCATTATCCTGCCCGAAATGACGTCACTACTTTAGGCCGGATAATCGCGACTCTTAGTATATAATTATTTTCATCGACTACGGTTTCCCACATACGCGGACTTGAAGTTTATCATGAATGCTCGCCATCTTTTATCTCGGACCGAATTGAAATTGGACTCAATCTCAAGGTCAAACGACGTTTTTTCAGTCTGTGTGTGTTCGCAACTACCGCAATGTCATCCTCGTTGTTTCAAGGTAATGAAGCCTTTCCTGGTTCTGAGTGCTTCTGTCCTGTGTCTCAGTTGTAGGAGGGTTGGGAACGTGTAGGTTGTTAATTGCTCACTTGAATGTGTATGTGTGTGTGTGTGTGTGTGTGTGTTTGCAGAGTAGAAGAAGAGCGCCTTCAGAAAACGGAAGGGAAGCGAGAAACACTTGTTTGCTGAAAGGTGAAATGAAAGATTGAGCGATGGCTACTTACACTACTACTCTCTGCTTGAGGAAACCGTTTAGCAAACAGATCGTTTTTCACAACGAGCGCCTCGCAAACACTTCATCGGAGATTCTATCTATCTCTCTCACACACTAACGGAAGAAAAATACTTCTGAGGCTTCCCTTTTGAGTCGGAACTCTTTTGTGAGGCAGGCCGCTCTATTTACTTCCCCTTTGTTTGCTTTGATTGAGTTTTTTTTTACGAGTTTTGTAAAAAAAAAACTACCGATCTTTTAAGAATGTTTATAAAGATATTAATAATGTGGTTTGTTTTTTCTATGGCTTACTACCCGTCTGGGATATCCGTATTTAATTGCACATACGAGATACGGAAGAAGAAGGTAAAATCTAGAGGAAATGTAACCCACGTTTTCTTCAAGGATAAAGGATAAATCGTTCAAGGGAAAACCATCAATACACCCAGATGGGGTTCGAACTTCGATCTCCACGTCGTCGGCAGTCCCAGTCTGTTCAGAGAGTGACGCCTTAGACCAGCGTTCTTCAATCGGTGTGCCACGAAGGTTGTCATCAAGTGTGCCACACGAGTTTGAGGGAAGATCAAAAAAGAAGCTAGAAAAGATTTGAGGAAATCCATAGTCAGCATTTCTTTTTTTAAAATAATAATACAATTACACTAGAATCGTTATTATCCGGCCTAAAGTGATGAGATTTTGTGCCGAATAGCGGAAAAGCCGAATAATACATAATCCGAGTGTAAATAATTTTCAGTGTGGGTTTTCTTCGTGTAGCTACGCCTCGCGCACACCTCCCTTGACACAGCTTCTGTTTCCAGCCATATCAAAACAGTACTGCTATATACACCTCCCTTGACACAGCTTCTGTTTCCAGCCAAATCAAAACAGTGCTGCTCTCTACACCTCCCTTGACACAGCTTCTGTTTCCAGCCATATCAAAACAGTGCTGCTATCTACACCGACCCATAGGATTGTATTATTCGCCAACCGCCTACGTGTCAGTTACGCTTTGATGTCTCCAATGTAACAGTTGTAAGGCGTTTGTTTGCGATCGATATTTTTATTAATTACTAGTGGATATGTACCGGTTTGTTTATTTTAACTTCTTAACAACGAGAACCGGGCTGGATTATCGCGACACTAGTGTATTAGAATTTTAGCTAGTGAACTTATAAACACAATCTTAATACTAGTTTTTTTTAATGATTAAATCTCCCTTTAAAAACCTAACGGTGTGTCTTGGCAATTTTAGGGCCTCGTTCATTACCCCGTGAGTTTAAAAAAATGTTGAAAATGGCTGCCTTAAGACCTGCTTTTTTCAAACTGTGTTCCATGGGCCACTTGGAGTTCACCATAGCTATCTCAGGTTTCGTGAGGCAATTTTACAATATTCTTTATTTGTTTTTCACCCTAAAATACATCATCTGTAATTAGGATTGCCAATTATTTTTTTCAGTCTGGGTAAAGGACATTTGCCAAATGCGCAGCCAAAACATCATAATATTAGTGGATGAAAAAATATTATGAGGGCTCCAGATTGGTTTTTTTTTCTGGTACAAGGGCTTCTTCAGTCTAAAAGGTTTGGGAACAGCTGCCTTAAATCATTCAAACACAGAAACGAGTCCTAAAAATTGATTCAAAAGACGTAGGTGAGTTCTTTGACTCGCAGATACAGACAGAACCGGCTTCATCTCGCTACCAACCAGTCCCGTGGTGCAGTGCTCATTGCACCTGGCTTCGAGCTTAGGGGTCCCGGTTTCGATTACCGGCTCGTATCTTGAGGGGGGTTTTTTTCTGAAAGGGGAACTACCCCAATTGGTCACCAGGGTTCGGTTAGTTAAAGGTTTAAGTGTTTCCACTGGTTCCACACCCTCATACTCACTATCACCATCATACTCACTACCATCATCACCTCATCTCATCGGGACATGGAAAGAGCCTCCACGGAAAGGATGTACTATTAGTACATTCGGTCATCCCCTAGACAAATGTATATTAGTACTTGATAATCTTTCCATCACTAGGCTACGAGGGATGTAGCCCAGACGTGCAATATAATATCTCGCTACCTCCAGAAGTGGAAGGCCTGTCCCAATATAGTGACGTGCTAAATCGGCGCATGAGCAGAACACAGCGCGCGGTTGGGATTAATTTGGCGAGACGCCCTTAACTTCCTTCGCCACCACCCCCTACCCCCCCACCCTTTCAAACTACCTGATTGCCGCGTCAAGGCAGGTCGACCTCCCGCGCTTCTGCCAAGTAATAAAGACCTTTATTACTACTCTTACCACAATCAGTCCCTTCCCCCCCCCATACACCCCCTTCATTCCCTACGACCCGAAATATGCTATTGAATGAAGTTTCTGCCCCTAGTTACCCCACCAGCCTCGAGGGGATAAGACAAAAGGACCTCGAATTAAACGTTCACAGTTCTTTCATACCGAATGAAAAGGGGGGGNCGCAACCCCCCTCTAATAAAAAAAAAAGACTAAATGGTAAGGTTCGTGGTAACTGATTATTTTGTGATTGTGTGAGTTTTTATTTTCCTAAATAGAACGGGAAAATGAATGGAAAGTAATTTTGAGTTAATGTTGTGTAGGAACTGTAAAGGGAGTCAATTTACGGTTTTTTATGGCTTCTGTTTTTTTTTATATTTCGTCAGAATGAAACCTATACGAGAGAGACTATTTATACATATATAATCACGTTTAATACTAAATTTACCCTCTTAGGTGGCCGTATTGTCTAACGCGCTACTCACGCAGTAGACTGAACTGCCAGTGACGGTTGGATTGGGTTTGAATCCTAGTCGGGTGCACTGAGTGTGTTTTTTTTCTCTCCATAAATTGTCTTTCACTTTCCTTCCACGCTAATGCGGGTACACTTACATTAAATTCGACCTTTCCCTATCTCATTGGCGTAATTAGTTCATATAACTCTCGAACGGGTAGTAAGACACGGTGACAAAAAATAAAGTTATTAATGCTTAAATCTAAGGAACGTGAGTTGGAAGGTTAATCAAAGGAAATGTACGCGTATTAGTTAAGATTAAGTTGTATTATTATTATTAGCACCGCGTCTTACTACCCGTTCGGGTTATACGCACTTACGCTGATGTGTAACGGTAGTATGATTGTGAGATGAAATGGAGGACCTACAGTTTAACGTGGGATCCGAACCACGGTGGAGGCCTGGCATTACACACATTCACAAATCGTGATTAATACACGTCTTGTCAGAGGTGAAGGAAGGGTTTGGCAATCGGATAGATCTGTGCCGGGACCGAGGATTGAACTCCGGACCCTCAGCAGAGAAGTCAGATACTTTACCCTTAGACCACCAGGTCACCCATGTAAAAAAAATTGTATTAAACTAGAGTAATAAATCAAATTTTGAAATATACCTTTCACCTCACCCACTCTAGATTTGAACCATGACCTTCCCGTCAATGTTGATACAGTATTTTGAAAACCTACCATCTTAGAACGCGTGATCACCAAGGAATGAAAAAGGAGCCGAACAACTATTTCATATTAATAATTAATTTTGAACGTTCCATGGTGACCTGGTGGTCTAAGGGTCGGACTTCTGTGCCGGGACCGAGGATTGAACTCTGGACCCCCAGCACAGATCTATCTGATTGCCAAACCCTTCCTTCACCTCTGACAAGACGTATATTAATCACAACTTTTGAATGTGTGGAATACCAGGCCTCCACCGTGGTTCGGATCCCACGGTAAACTGTAGGTCCTGCATTTCATCTCACAATCACCCTACCATTACACATTAGCGTAAGAGCGTATAACCCGAATGGGTAGTAAGACGCGGTGATAATAATTATAATAATGAACGTTCTAAAAGTTTTAAAATATTTTAGGGTGCTTTCATAAAGATAGCCACGGCTTAATTAAGGCTTACTATTTACGAAATCCACCAATCTGAACTAGACTAAAATATTACTTAAAAATAGATTACAATATAGGAAAAATATGAAAAAAAAACCGCTCTCTCTTTTTCTCCTTATGTATACAAACATTTTCCGGCCATGTTGGGAATCGAGCCCGGGATCCTATGATCAAAAGGCAGACACGCTACCGACTGAGCTAAGGTGTCAGGTAATATATATATATATATATATATATATAGCACCGCGTCTTACTACCCGATTCGTTTATACACCTATTTACTAATTACGCTAATGTGTTAAGGATGAGGAAGGCTCTTATTTTAGATCCTTATTAGTATGGAGAGAGATTGGAAAATCCGCCATCAGTACACCCGGCCGGGATTCGAGCTCCTATCTCCCCGTGATCGGTAGCCCCAGTCTATTGCGAGAGTGACACCTTAGTTAGATCATATGACCCCCAAAACGGGTAGTATAGGCCTATCAATGATTAAAGAAAGTTGCTAACAATTAATTTTTTATTTTCAGCATTTATTAATATGAAAATTTCAACCCTTTAGTGAAAACCTGAGTCACAAACAAAAATTGAAACTAATTTATCAACAGGTTTTAAGTAACTGATTTTAGGACCCAGAATGATCAGAATTTTAAAAGGGAGGGTGTTTATATGTCGACGCTTTGCTCATTAGTGAGTCAGGAAATTACCTCTGGGAAGTTTGTAACACTGCTGCGGAGATAGGAAAATCTACAATCCAGGAAACGTGACTTTACCCTGAATTAATTTTAAAAACGTTTTCATCTGACGGAAGAGAGAGAAAAAATATGGTTCTGGCGTTTTTTTAAATTTAAAAGTGTATATAAGAGCGTGATTTATTTTTACTAGAAGTTTTAAAACGCGTTATCGCAACTGAACCTTATTTTTTTTACAATAGAATAGTCACCCGCTTCAGTGGCCGAATGGTCTAGGGCGTCACTTTTGTGTTAGACTGGCCCGCTGATGACGGAAAGATCAGGGCTTGAATCCCGGTCGGGTCTACTGAGGGTGGTTTTTTTCCTAAACGGTTTGCGACTTTAAGAAGACTTCCTATAAGAACCCATCTAACGACCGATTAAACTTGCAGTCCAACACATTAGCTCAGCCGGTAGCGCGTCTTACTGATCTTAGGATCTTGGGTTCGATTCCCGACATGCCCGAAAATTTATCATTGATTAAATTATGGGTTTACCCTTTCACATTGCTAAATTAACGGGCGGAGACTGTATGTTGTGCCTGTCCTAATCTTAAGATAGATTATAAAGCATATAAAGCTACGACAGGTTAGTGTTAGTACTAGTGGAGAATATATGGCTTGAATAAACAAACTAACTAGACCACAGGCTGGAAACAGTAATAGATATAGAAAAATTTAAGCTTGCACCAGAAAATGTCTAGAAATGTGGTAGCCTCCATTCTATACTTGCCAATAGCTAAATTTGTACCAGCGAACTAGTTATTTCAATGTAAAATAGCTATTTTTCACTTTTATTGTATATATATTTTAAATATGGTAGAACCGTTTCACTGGTATCACTTCCAGAGCTCTCTAAATTATTATTATTATTATTATTATTATTAAAATTAGCACCGCGTATTACTAACATTTCGGGTTATACGCACTTACGCTAATGTGTAATGGTAGGGTGATTGTGAGATGAAATGGAGGACCTACAGTTTAACGTGGGATCCGAACCACGGTGGAGGCCTGGCATTCCACACATTCACAAGTTGTGATTAATACACGTCTTGTCAGAGGTGAAGGAAGGGTTTGGCAATCAGATAAATCTGTGC
>CABFWO010000758.1:229975-252114 GCA_902155825.1 Timema genevievae
TGTATTACCTACCTAAGTTAGGTGTTATCTGTGAGGTGAGACGGGCTCTTAAGACGTCTAGTTCTAGCTGTATTACCTACCTAAGTTAGGTGTTATCTGTGGGGTGAGACGGGCTCTTAAGACGTCTGGTTCTAGCTGTATTACCTACCTAAGATGTCATCCGGGGATGAGGCGAGCTCTTAATGAAAGCCACGACAGATAAACCTAAGTGTCCAGTTCTTAAAAGGATTATTATCAACGCCCCCTTAACGAAGTGTAAATTATGATCGTGTGATCTCTCTTAGCTGGTCTCTGTGTGTTCCGAAGTGAAACAGTAGTGTTGCAATGTTCCGCAGGGATGCGCTGACGACGACCCTGTCGGCGCTGTACGGCAAGCTGTTGGTCGTCATGGGCATCGCCTTCCCCATGGCCGAGGTCATCTCCACCTACATTCCTCCATCGTTCTACGAGGTGAGGCCCACATTACCCTATGGGGGATGTAGAGCAGGGGATGCTAGAAAAGCCAAGGTTTATTGCAGGTTTTTTTTTAGTGAAACATCTTTTTTTTTTGTTAAAAATAAATAAAATTGCTCTAGTAGAAATATAGAGTTTAATTTTCTCTACATGGTGATATCAACGATTGTTGAATATCTGTCAAGGGTGTCTTGTAATTTAATAACTAATGTTTCTCTTCGTTTAAAAATTTTCTCACCTAATGTCGCTATACCCATGACAGATATTCAACAACTGTTGATATCATCGTGTGAAGAAAATTAAACTCTTATGTTTCTATTGGAGCAATATTTCATTTATTTTGACCAAAAAAGTTTTAATATAAAAACTTCAAAAACATTTGACATTTTCTCGCGTCCCTACTTACACTCTCAGCTTAAAAGTGTTATTATGTTATCCTGTGTAGCCTACATAGGCGTTGACTTGTTAAAAACATTGGAGGTAGGCCTACTCTATAAAAAAGGGGGTGGGGTTGGTATAACATTTGCAAATTTTCAAGCGCCATACCTTTTTTTTTTAAAAGTGGCCAAAATTAAGGTGCAATTTGTTAGTTTCAATATAGGTTTACACCCGCCTCGGTGGCCTAGTTAGCTAACGCGCTAGTCGTGGAGGAGCTCTAATGTCTACATGGTGGGAGGGGTACATCACAGTCTCACATAACACAGACCTTATACTTGAATTCCGGCTTCTGTGGCCGTATGGTCTAACGTGCTACTCTCGTGTTGCACTGGCCTGCTGAACACGGGGAGATAGAGGTTCTATCCCAGTCGGGTGCACTGAGGGTGGTTTTCCACTCACCCTCCACGCAAATGCGGGTGTACTTAGTGTAAATTCAACCTTCCTAATCCCTAACACATTAGCGTTATTATTATTATTATTATTATTATTATTAGCACCGCGTCTTACCACCCGTTCGGGTTATACGCACTTACGCTAATGTGTAATGGTAGGGTGATTGTGAGATGTAATGGAGGACCTACAGTTTAACGTGGGATCCGAACCACGGTGGAGGCCTGGCATTCCTCACATTCACAAGTTGTGATTAATACACGTCTTGTCATAGGTGAAGGAAGGGTTTGGTGATCAGATAAATCTGTGCCGGGACCGAAGATTGAACCCCTGACCCTCAGCACAGAAGTCTGACACCTTACCCCTAGACCGCAGCGTAATTATTACATAAGCGTATAGTCCAAAAGTTTAGAAAGACGTGGTGCTAAAAAAGAAAAAGAAAAAAGTTGAACGCCAGCACCTCCATTTGTTAATCCTTTATCTCTCAATACCCCCGACGACGCGGGGCAAAGTTCAACAAGAGCTGCAATCGACCGAAAGTTTGCCCGCAGACCTCGCTCTAACATTTCCAGTATCCCCAGGGTGAAAAGGGGCGGAATTGTTGATTCAGACCACGGGAAGTTATCTAGCAACGACGCTATAAAGTTGGAACATAAAGTTTCCCTTCACTGTATGGTTGCTGTGGGGGGTTGAAGAACGGGATGTGTCCAGCCTTTCTGTAAAAGTCTTCGTGAATTTTTCTTAGGCATCCCTTGTTCTACGTGATCCTATTGTAAGTGCTTGTGTGTGTGTGTGTGTTTTTTTTACTTATTTAATCTATTTCCTTGTTGCTGCATACAGACTTGCAAAACTATTAAGTTAGGCGTGTTTATTTAAGTTACGTAACTTTGAATTTATAAGCACAGGCAAATGTCACTACACGCCTTACAAACTAGCTTATCCTCCAGCAATAGGTGTACCTAACTTTGAACTTAACTTATCAATCGTAGTGCTAGGAATTTAAATAATGACAGCATGTTGTTCCACCTCTACATGTATATCTCTTGTTCGCAGGTGTTTTACCTGTACCTGTATTTCGGCAGCATGTTGTTCCACCTCTACATGTATATCTCTTGTTTATAGGGGTTCTACTTGTACCTGTATTTCGGCAGCATGTTGTTGCTCTTCTACATGTATATCTCTTGTTTATAGGGGTTCTACTTGTACCTGTATTTCGGCAGCATGCTGTTCCTCCTCTACATGTATATCTCTTGTTTACAGGTGTTCTACTTGTACCTGTATTTCGGTAGCATGTTGTTCCTCCTCTACATGTATATCTCTTGTTTACAGGGGTTCTACTTGTACCTGTATTTCGGTAGCATGTTGTTCCACCTCTACATGTATATCTCTTGTTTACAGGGGTTCTACTTGTACCTGTATTTCGGCAGCATGTTGTTCCTCCTCTACATGTACACCATCCTGCTAAGAGACAGAGCTTCCCTTGAAGTCGCCAACTCTTTTAGTGAGTACCCATCGATGTTTTTTTTATCTCTTCACAGTTCTGTCATAAAGAAAGGATATTGTTATTGATGGCATAATTTGTCTATTATTCTGTGTCTGTGAGGTGATTGAACAGTGGCGTTAGTCTAGGTGTCTGCTGTCTAATGTCTGTCCTCAGAGTCACAAGTGTCTGTTGTCTGTTGTCTGTCCTCAGAGCAGCCGCACGTCCAGTCCTCAGACTCGGTAGAGTCCTCGGAGAGCGGGGAGATGAACAACCAGACGGACACAGAGATGGAGATGAGTACCGCGACTGACAGCAACTACCGTGCTGCCATCAAGCGGACGTCTTGCGAAATCAACAGCCAGCAGCACCACTACGGTAGCTTCTACCTGCGCATGGGTGCCGTGGGTGAGTGATCCACTGTACTACACTGGACATCATCTCTGAGGAGAGAACTGCGTGGCTACTATTGGTGAAGCAGCGTTGTCGTTCTCTCGTTTTAGTGTGGTCAATCGTCCCTTTGATACGCAACACATTTTGCAACGTCGGTTCTTAATTGTTGGCAGTAGCATCGTCTTACCCCTGCACATACCATCTTCAGACATGAATTAAATGGAAGTGATTTGGCGATAATTAATCGAGTGAGCGTAAAAATAAAGCTCTACTCCATAAGACCTACAGTTACCTCAGAGATGATATTCATTATAGAGTCCATTCGCCACTGGAACGATGGTGACAGAAAGCAGAAGTTACCAGAGTTACTCTCATGTATCCATTCGCCAAACCATATGATCTGCAAGACAGTAATATTGAGTTGTTACTTTTGAGAATCAAAACTTTCACATTAAACAATTTGTTTTTAGTTATATTCCCCTTTTAACCCGTTTTTACATTGTCTAAACACGGCTTTATTAAAATAGCCATTTGGATTTTTTTAAACTGTGTCTGTAGTTCACTTAAAAATGCTTTACGGACGAGAGCTTTTAAAAGGCTGTATTCTCTTCACAAATTAAGATGGCGAACCAGACGAAACGAAGACCGTTGAGGACCTCATATAAACCGTATTTGGTTGTCCTCATGCGCATTTTTTATAAAAAATAATAATTCTATTTTGAAACTAATATTTTTATTGCTCTTTCTCTAAGTTGTAAAAAAAAAGTGGTCATTTTTTTATAACAAGATACAAAGTGTGAATACAATATTTTTTAAATTTATTATTTAATGTACGACAATACATCTTGTTGCAACAACCGCAAAACAAAATAAAAAAATGTTTTATTAATATTATTTTGTTCTTTCAATAAGTTGCTAAAAATCCAATTATGCAGTAACATTTAGGGAAGTTATTATAAGAAACGTTCATTAACACTTTTGTTTGAGGATTTAGTATTAATAAGAAAATAGCAATTATTTCCACATACCGGTACATCATTAGTGAATTTTAGCCAATGTTTACGATTAAAAAAAACTCCAATTAGCTGCCAGTTACCACCACTCCAGTCACGAATCGGCTTTAGATTAATACATCGAGTAAATAGCACCAATTTCCCTAAAGATAATATAACATAGGCGGGGAAAAAACCTATGATAAAGAACAACAACAAAAATCTTAGATTTTTTTTTGTTTAAATCCTATGGATAAAGAGCAATAAATTAATCTGAAACTTTAAATTACTTCAAACAAAGAGTATACCTATTCTTAAGGACGTTACCTACCTGTGACGTCACAGCAAGTTAGGCTTTCCCATGTTGATGTATTTACGTTTTATTTGGCGTTTTTTAAAGATACGTGTAAAAATATATATATATATATATAAATTAAAAAATATATCTAAAAATTACCAAACCCTTCCTTCCCCCGTGGTTCGGATCCCACGTTAAACTGTTGGTCCTCCATTTCATCTCACAATCACCCTACACATTACACATTAGCGTAAGTGCGTACAACCCGAACGGGTAGTAAGAAGCAATAATAATAATAATATTAATAATAATAATAATAATAACGTTCCTTATTAAACATTTTAAAAAGTTTTTCAAAAACCACTCTAAAAGTTTGCTTTTTTTACCATTGTGCTGGAACTGTTGAGTATATATATATACACTATTTTATACACACCTACATTGAACGCTAGAACTGCTCTGTTGAATAGTCGACAAGAAACAAAGCCAGCGTCACAGCGAGCGAGCTGACGGTCGAGTTCGTGTCTTACACGCGCGTCTAAGTCTCACACAAGATGAATGGCACATCAAAGGACTTGGCACGTCCGGTTTCCACATCCTCGGTTCCTTTGAGCCCGAGTCTTCCATATCTTAGGGAGCTTTATCGTCAAAGCTTCTTGATGTGGGCTTTGTTTAGGGTCAGGGGTTCGTAAAATGACGCTCCCTACATATCGGTGGTTGCACGGAATATTTGTTTTATTCTTAGCACTCTTAGTCTTTACCCGTTATTATTATTTATTTTAGGTATTTAACGAGCACTTTCTGAACTGACCTATTATATCAGCGCACGAGAATTTCTATGAGCGAGATCGAAAGGGCCGTACCAATTTTGCCGGGAAAGGTACGTTCACATACCTTTTCCAGGGTTCTTTTTTTAACAAGCCACAATCGACATGGGGATCGACGGCTTTACTTTATCCTCCGAAGGAAGTTGTGCTACGGATCTATATCGCGCAAGAAAAATATTTCGATGCATGTGTGGGATTGAACCCACGAACATCGAGTCTTCTTGAGGCGAACACCACACACCCTGGAGCCAATATTTCGGATACCCTTGAATGAATAGTTTTATGTTCTAATCGATGGTACCCGAATCGGTGGCCGCGTGGTCTAAAGCGCTACTCTCTCAGTAGACTACACTGCTGATGACGGAAAGATCGAGGTTCGAATCTCGGTCGGGGGGGTACTGAAGGTAGTTTTTTCCTAAACGGGTTTCCTATCTCCCTCTCCACGCAAATGAGGGTGCACTCCTTCAAAATTCAACTTACCTCATCCCTGACACATAAGAGCGTGATAATAATATGCGTACATCATAAACGGGTAGTAAGACGTGGTGTTAAAAAATAATCCACCCTTCAACAAGGGTGAATAAATACTAACTAAATACCCAATGTCTGAACGAGATACTCTTCTCATTCTAAAAGTGTAAGTTGAATGGATAGAAGCAGAGTTATGGGGAGGGTTGTAGAGGGGGTGGAGGAAGAGAAGTGAGTGGAGGGAACCTTCCTCCGCCTTTCAACACTTCCTGACAACCTCTAAAGTCTCATCAACATCCTATTATTCGCGAGCTGCCTTGCAAGAAACGGCAGGGGGTGACAGGAGTCAAAGAGACATGAGGAGGTAGTTCTTCCGCGTCTGTCTGTTCAGTTTATCCTCATAGATGATACAGTAGCCCCATGGCTTCTTTGGTGCTGACTGACAGTTCACAGATGACTGTCAGAAGTGACAGCTGCTAAACACATGTTTTTTGCAGATCATATGGCTCGGCGTAGGGATACATAATTTGGTCTGGTAGCTTTCCAAAGCCGTCAGCTGTCAGTCAGCACCAAAGAAGCCATGGGGCTACTGTAGTTACTCTAATGGGGTAGGGATGATGAAGGAGGCATTTTAGAGGTAATGTACCCGCATTTGCGTGGAAGGAGAGTGGAAAACCATTTAGGAGAAACCATCCTCGATAAATACTACCAGGATTATAACCACGATCACCCCCCATCCCGTCATCAGCATACCAGTCCAACACGAGAGTGACGCCTTAGACCGTTCGGTCACTGAAGCGGGTATTTATTTCTCTGTTATCACAACGTCAACACCATTTTATTTTTCGCATCGGGACTTACTACCCGTCCAGTTTACACTCATAATTTTTACACAGCTTGATTTAGGAATCAGGATGGTGGAAATTTGAGTTAAATGTACCCGCATTCACATGGAGGTAAAACGTTAAACCGTTTAAGATAAACTACCTTACGTACACCAGACCGGCGTTCGAACCCCGATATCGACGCTAACTGCCATTCCAGTCTATTGCAAGTGTGACTGACGCCTGTATACCGTTCGACCACAAATTTTTAGTCTCACCTATGGCCTTGACAAATATGAAAGTGGCAGAGCTGTGAACGATATTAGTAATAACATTCAATATACAGCCAGTCCCTGTGATGAATGGAGTGAAGGGTCATTTGGTGGACTAAGCAGACTGATGTGCAATAGTACCTTCTGGATCAGTGAGGAAAGCAACGGGAAACTACCCCACTCCTTATTTCCCTAGTACTCCTCTTCAGTTCTGCCTCGGCTTTACAGCTGAGTGTGGAACTGTTGAGGATCCAACAAACCTTCGGATTGAGTAGGCTACTATATATATATATATATATATACATACGTACGTACATACATACATACATACATACATACACACACACACACATACATACATACATACATACATACATACACACATACATACATACATACATACATATATACATACATATATACATACATACATACACACGCACATACACACACAGTTTATAGATCTTTTTGTTTGAGACATTGAGTGAAAGTAATAAAATTGTGTCGATTGTTATTTAGCGTACACACACGACGGCCATTAACAAAGTGGCCTTAATGTCAACATAAAATGAACGAGTTGATCTATGAATAAAACAGAGAGTTTTGTTGAAAGTTAAAACTTTGTAGCCTTAATTTAAAAAAAAATTCAACTCGGTAGCGTGTTGGGTGGTTTTTCATAGAATGAAACACCTGACGTAAACAAATGGGTCGGAAATATAAAATATATTGTCGTAAAAGAGTCGTGTCCACACATTTTGCGGTCAAGGGAAATCGGATACGGAATTTTATGTTTGTACACTCCGTTTATCCTGAAAGGTCTTTTCTTGATGGATCACACTATGACCCTATCTTTGGTGCGTGGCGTGTTAGCAGCCACCGTGTTAGTTGACACCCTGTGGTGGCTAGGAAGAGAATGTGTACTATTTACATGTTTTCGTGTGGCTAGGAAGAGAATGTGTACTATTTACATGTTTTCGTGTGGCTAGGAAGAGAATGTGTACTATTTACAACNGGGTGTTATGTAACATAGATTTTATACTTAAATTATAATGACCCGCATCGTTCTACTCTTGCAGTATACTAAACTGCCGATGACGGGGAGATCGAGGTTCGAATCTCGGTCGGGTGTACTGAGGGTGGATTTTCCTAAATGGTTTTCCGTGGGTACGTTGCTTATAAATATAACTTTCCTAATCCCTAAAACCACTAGCGTAATTAGGACATAAGCGTCTAGCCCGAATGATTAGTAAGACGGGGTGCTTAAAAAGAATCTAATGTTGAAAAAATAATATTATTTTTCACTGTTTTCACGAGAGTTTTCTAAAAGGCTGTGTTCATTTCATAAATCAAGATGGCGTACCACCCGAAACAAGGGTGGTTGATGATGTCATAGAAACCGTCTTTGGTTTTGTTCGTGCGCATCTGTTTAAAAATAAAATAATACATTTTTTCGGAACTAAAATTTTGTGAGGCCCTTTTTCTAAGTGAACATTTATTTATATTGGAGGCCAGATACAAATGTGAATAAAATACTTTTTAATTTATTATTTCATGCGCTATAATATCTCTTGTTGCCACAACCACGAAACAAAAAACATAATAGTTTTATTAGCCTAATACATTTTTTTCTTTCAATAAGCTACGAAAATGTTAATCATACAATAATACTTGGGGAAGTATTTATTATTAGACACATTTGATAATACTTTTTATTGATAATACAGTATTAGTAAGAAATAATAATAATTTCCACATTAGTGACTTCCAATCAATGTTTGCAATAAAAAATCTTCTGCTAAGCTGTCAGTTACCACCACTCTTATGGCGAATAGACTGTAGGCTTACTAACTTAACAGTGAATTTAGAGGGTAGCCTATATTCAGGGGGGATGGCTTATGTTGTGTTTTGGTTTATTCCTACCATAAAATACTCATGTTGCATACCTTTGAGTAATATGACATTTTTATTTTAAGTTTTTAAATGGCATTTTATGTAATGTTTTACTAACAAACCTTAGTGCGGGGTGGTGGTAGGTCGGGGGGACAGTAACTATTTTTCACGCAAACTTGGGTGCATTTCTTATTTTACTTTGCCTTTCCATTCTTTACCCATTGGAATAAGTCACTAAAAAAATAATTCTGAAGAAAAAATTGTAAAACAATAATTAATGTATTGTAAAAAATTCTCCCTCCCAGTGTGCTCTGCCGAAGATTTAACCCCGGACTCCGGCAAAATGTAGTTGTTGTAAAATTAAGAAAATAAGGATTTTGATGGTAACTCTTACGTCAAAGAGTCAGGCGTGCTAACTCTGCTCCAAAATCTTAGGGTTCTTCATCCCTCGTGTTTGTTTTTTTTCCAGCGTTTGGTATCGGTAGCATGATCTACTCGGGGCTCGAGTTCGGACAGTACTTCGAGCTGGAGAGGGACACCAAGTGCCACAACGTGCTCCTCGCCCTGACGCCCGCAACACGGATGGCCTTCATCTTCATCCAGATGTACTTCATCTTCCTCAACAACGAGGTGAGAACACTCGACGTCAGAGAACACAAAGAGAGCAATGACCAACTGTCGTTTACAGGGGTGTACACTGTACACTGTACACTCAAATACGACGGCCCTTAAGATTGGGTGCTAGTGAGCGCCAGTTTAGTTGCATTAATTTTGCAGTTTTTATAGCATAAACATTTTTTGGCAAAAATAGATCAAATATTTCTTCTATAGAAACATAGTTTAGCTTTCTGCACATGCTAATCTCAAGAGTTCTTGAATATCTCTCATGAGCATAGCGGCATTTTGTCAAAACTTTTTAAATAAAGAGAAAAAGTTGTCACTAAATTCCAGGACACCCTCGACAGATATTAAAGAACTGTTGAGACTAGCATGTGCGGAAAACTAAACTCTATTTTTCTATAGGGGAACTATTGATTTATTTTGGCCAAATAAATGTTTATGCTATAAAAACTTCGAAAATACTGCCCTAAACTCACGCTCACTAGCACCCCACCTTAAAGGCGGCCGCCTCGGTCAGCGAGAAAGCATCGATGTCAGACCACACGGCTTAAGATACAATGGTATGTGTCGTTTTCTGGAACTACGTCTCTATTCTGTGTAAGCCTATATTCTCTTTCGCCTTTTGTGATGCCAATAAGAAAGAGGGAAAAGAAAACTAAGAAACTTCTTATCTAAAGGTAAAGAGGAAAGCTCGCTACTAGTTCTCAAATATCTTAACATTTTCCTGTTATGACCCTTTAAAAAAAAATTACTGTATTTGTTAGAGGAAGGCTAAATTTAGAGCCCTTTTTTCTTCAAACCTAGTCTCATAGCTCCGGCGAGTATTATTAAAAAGTCGTTGAAAATGAGCTAATCTCATATTTTCGCACATTTATTTTAATAAAAATCAATCTATAGGGTTGTTAAGAAAAAAAAAATATTTTGTAATATCTCTACTTTATTTTGGTATAAACCATAATTTTTGAAATAACGCAACGTATAATTAAATATTGCCTTAGAGCTGAACGTCTGCGCGGCAAATTCCTACTTACCGAGGCGGCCTCCTTAACGAACATTTATAAATAGCACTGAACCTATGTTTAAGTGTAAGCTAGAGGGGTGAGCTGAAATGTTTACATTTATATTATTAGTAGTAAATTTAAGGTGCGGCAGAAGGGAGCGCGAGTAATTTTACAGTTTTTATAGCATTAAAATTTTTGGCCAAAATAAATCAAATGTTTCTCCAGTAGCAACAAAAGAGTTAAGTTTTCTGCACATTCTAGATCAACAGATCTTGAATATCTGTCAAGGGTATCCTGGAATTTTGTCAAAACTTTTTCTCTTTATTTAAAAAGTTTTGACAAAATTCCAGGACATCCTTGATAGATATTCAAGATCTGCTGATATTAGCATGTGCAGAAAACTAAACTCTATGTTGCTACTGGAGAAACATTTGATTTATTTTGGCCAAAAATTTTAATGCTATAAAAACTGTAAAATTACTCGCGCTCCCTTCTGCCTTAACTTAATACCGAGGCTATTTCATCTATATTGTCGATGATTTAAGTCGCTATCCGGTCCACTTAAAACATTAGTTTCTATGCTCTACTGATATGAGAAAAATCCCTATAAAATAATTGTTAGATAATATCTGGGGAAGGGAGGGGATGATGTGGGGGGTTTGTTTTTGTTATATTTAAGTTTGTAAAATGATCCTTCGCCCGCTACTTTTGTAGATTACAAAGTTAGTAACTGTCAGACTTCCCTAAGCAAATGATTATACGTTTTGTCTTAAGAAATTGTTCACAAACAACAAATAGGCTGGTTTTTACATGTAATGCCATCAATATCTTTACAAATGATGTATTCTGGGAACACTTAGGCTTAATTTTTTTTAGCACCGCGTCTTACTACCCGTTCGGTGTGTACGATCTTCGTGGAAAATAGGTTTGTTCTGTTCTTCCCCTAATAAATTAGCGATACTTATCCAAAATTAAGGCTACATATCACATTACTGGACGTATGAATACGTGAAAATAGGTCTATTAGTCCTGCTATACCGGTCTAAGACTTAAATCTCTCAATAGACTGGACTACGGATGATTAGTAGATCGGCGCTCATATCCCGGTTGGGTGGATTGAGAATTTTTTTAAATGGTTTTACACTCTTCTTCTACACAAATGAGGGTACACAATCTTGAAATACAACCTTCCTTACCCCTAACACATACGCGTTATTAGTACATAAGCGTATAGCCTGAACGGGTAGTAAGACGCGGTGCTAAATATTATTATTATTATTATTAAATAGAAAGCAGTCCAGTAGTTGTGAGACTGTCGGCGTTGACCCTCTAAAATAACAGCTGTCGTTCTGTGTTTGGGCTCAGCAAATGAAGGTGCACAAGCACCGTGCCTTGGCGCGGTTCGGTCTCATGCACATGATCGGGACCAACCTGTCCGTGTGGCTCAACGTCCTGATACAGGAGACCAAGCACGAGATACTCACCTTCTACGACCCGGAGAACAACACCCTGGGCCTCTCGCACAGACTCCGTGAGTATTTTGATTGGGGGGTCGGGGGTAGGAGGGGGAGGCGGGGAGGGGGCTCAATCAAATACCTTTATTCTATACCCTTCCACTCCTCCGCAGCCCTTCCCTCCTTCACACATTCCCCTTCAGCCACACTTTCTTTTCCTCCTAGACACTCTCCTCCTTACACTTCCTTCCCATCCACTAAAACCCTACCTCATCCTATATTCTTTCCTCCTCCTACTCTACACTTTTCTATGCTATTCCTTGTGTCCTGGTGGTCTAGGGGTTCAATCCTCGGTCCCGGCACAGATTTATCTGATCGCCGAACCCTTCCTTCACCTATGACAAGACGTGTATTAATCACAATTTGTGAATGTGTGGAATGCCAGGCCTCCACCGTGGTTCGGATCCCACGTTAAACAGTAGGTCCTCCATTTCATCTCACAATCACCCTATCATTACACATTAGCGTCGAAGCAGGTATTCCCAATAGGAAGAAGGTAGGCAAGCAAGCCTACACCTATGTCATGCAGTTCGCATACTATTAAGGGGGAAGTGCATCTTTATACATCTTGAATGGATTTACGTTTTTTCGGGTGTTATTTATCTATTTATTTGAGGTATTTAAAGTCCACTTCCCTGAACCGATTGACACGACTTACAAACAAACTTTAAATATAAAACAGACACAACACCAAGCACCCCGGCCGTAAATTCATCGCTATTATGAAAGGGGAAACCCACATTTCATCAATGATACATTTTTCGGCCATCCGGGAATAAAACCCGGGACTGTTAGCTGAGTAGGCGGACACGCTACCGAATCATCTAAGGGATCTGCCCTTAAAATGTTGATGATGATGATAATAATAATAATTTATTTATTTAGCATCGCGTCTTACTACCCGTTCGGGTTACACGCTTTAGTACTAAATTAATGGATTAGGAATTGGGAAGGTGGAATTTATTTGAAGTGAACCCGCATTTGCGTGGAGGGAGAGGGGGAAACCCCCTCCCCAGTTCACCCGACCGAGATTCCAACCTCGATTTCCCCATCCATGGCAGTATAGCTCAACACGAAATTAGCGCGTTAGCTAACTACGCCACCGAGGCGGGTGATAATAATAATAATAATAATAATCTACGCGATCTAGCTTTTTTTTTGCATCTCGTCTTACAACCGGTTTAGGTTATACGCATATATAGGCTACTAATTACGCTAATGAGTTAGGGATGAGGAAGGTTGAATTCAGAGTAATTGTACCCGCATTTGCGTGGAAGGAGAATGGAGAAAACGTTTAGATTAAAAAAACACCCCCAATACACCCGACCGGGATTCGAACCAGGGCTCGCTGTCATCTTCAGTCTATTCCGTTGTGAGAGTGACGTCCTAAACGATGGGTCCACCGAAGCGGTCTGTGAGAGGATAAAGGGAGGAGTTTGGGGAGAAGGCCAGCTTTAAGGTCGCGACATTGTTTCGCAGGTAGTATACAGCGTACGAGGAAGGGGGAGAGGGGGAAACTGGGTCACATACTTCACTCTACAAACTATTCGATTTAAAACAAACAAACAAACAGGTTTTGTCGAGGGTCGACTCTACCTCCTCTCACAAGGGCGGGGTAACTACACCTGACACGCCAAATATGTGACAAGGTCTCCGAGGTTGATGTATCGCTCTGATAGACAGTAACTGTCGACCTCGGGTGTCGCCTCAGGACCCGATGTTCCTTTGGTTCAAACTCAGCCAGGCGTAGACGGATTTTTTCTTTATTGAGGGATAAAGAAGACCCGTAGCACAACTTCCTTCGGAGGTGAAGTAAAACCGTCGGTCCCCATGTCGATTGTGGTATGTAAAGGAACCCTGGAAAGGTATTGAGAAAATATATTTCCCTGCAAAATTGGTTGGCCCTTTCACTCTCGCTCATAGGAAATTCAGTATGGAAGGCAACGGGAAACCACCACACTTTCCGAAGTCTTCCAAGGCATGGGATTCCTACCAGATGGTGCAGGTAACACTAACCAGCCAAAGGTTTGAGTGCATGTTCAGCTCCGGATGATTGGAAATCACATAAAATCAACCCTCGGGTTGTTGAGTTTAGAAGGACTAGTAGACCCGCTTCGGTGAATGCGTGGTCTAACGTGCTACTCAAGCATTAGACTAGACTGCCGATGACGGGGAGATCGGAGTTCGAATCTCGGTTGGGTGTACTGAGCGTGTTTTTTCCCCACAACACTTTTCCAGTCTCCCTCCATGTAAATGCGGATGCACTTCTTCTAAATAACCTTCTTAATTCCTTAAGCCATTAGCGTAATTAGTACATAAGCGTATAAACCGAACGGGTAGTAAGACGCGGTGATAAAAATGGGGAGAAAACTAGCCTCTTGTGAAACAGGCTTTAGGTCAGTAGGCAGACACGCTCCCCACTTGGTTAAGTTATAATCTTCAGAATACTACCCCCTCCTTTTTCAGCGTTCAAGCTGTCCGCAGCGACCGTGCCCCCTTTCCTGTCCAGCGCGCATTACTCGGCGCATCACCGCGTGGCCCGCGGCCTGAAAGGTCCGCACCACATCTACGAGTGCAGGCGCACCAACATCATGGGCTCGCTGGTGCAAGACGCGAGCCCGTTCCTCTTCCCTTGCACCATCGAGTACAGCCTCATCTGCGCGGCGATCCTCTACGTCATGTGGAAGAACATCAGCCGCTACGCCGTCGCGTCGGGCCCTCATATCGGCGTCGGTGGCGTCGCCGGCGTGGGCGGCCGGCACGGGGGCAAGGCGGGGCTGCCCGGACCCCACGCCGCCTACAAGAAGTCCCCTCACCTCTACTCCGTCGACTGCGCCGGGGCTCACAAAGGGCTGTTCGTCGGGATCCTCGTGTTGGTGCTCACCATCATCTCGCTCATCCTGTTCTTCGTGCTGATCTCGAGGCCCGAGTTCGTCAACCTGGCGGTGATGGAGGTGAACATCTGCGAGCTGACGCTCTACACCATGACTACCATCGCGACGCTGGTCGGGATGCTGCAGGTGAGGTCCGACTGTCGTTTGTCTGTTAACAGCCCGTTTCCACCCTCACGTCCTTACCCGGATAACACCTAACTTAGGTAGGTAATACAGCTAGAACCAGACGTCTTAAGAGCCCGTCTCACCCCACAGATAACACCTAACTTAGGTAGGTAATACAGCTAGAACCAGACGTCTTAAGAGCCCGTCTCACCCCACAGATAACACCTAACTTAGGTAGGTAATACAGCTAGAACCAGACGTCTTAAGAGCCCGTCTCACCCCACAGATAACACCTAACTTAGGTAGGTAATACAGCTAGAACCAGACGTCTTAAGAGCCCGTCTCACCCCACAGATAACACCTAACTTAGGTAGGTAATACAGCTAGAACCAGACGTCTTAAGAGCCCGTCTCACCCCACAGATAACACCTAACTTAGGTAGGTAATACAGCTAGAACCAGACGTCTTAAGAGCCCGTCTCACCCCACAGATAACACCTAACTTAGGTAGGTAATACAGCTAGAACCAGACGTCTTAAGAGCCCGTCTCACCCCACAGATAACACCTAACTTAGGTAGGTAATACAGCTAGAACCAGACGTCTTAAGAGCCCGTCTCACCCCACAGATAACACCTAACTTAGGTAGGTAATACAGCTAGAACCAGACGTCTTAAGAGCCCGTCTCACCCCACAGATAACACCTAACTTAGGTAGGTAATACAGCTAGAACCAGACGTCTTAAGAGCCCGTCTCACCCCACAGATAACACCTAACTTAGGTAGGTAATACAGCTAGAACCAGACGTCTTAAGAGCCCGTCTCACCCCACAGATAACACCTAACTTAGGTAGGTAATACAGCTAGAACCAGACGTCTTAAGAGCCCGTCTCACCCCACAGATAACACCTAACTTAGGTAGGTAATACAGCTAGAACCAGACGTCTTAAGAGCCCGTCTCACCCCACAGATAACACCTAACTTAGGTAGGTAATACAGCTAGAACCAGACGTCTTAAGAGCCCGTCTCACTCCACAGATAACACCTAACTTAGGTAGGTAATACAGCTAGAACCAGACGTCTTAAGAGCCCGTCTCACCCCACAGATAAAACCTAACTTAGGTAGGTAATACAGCTAGAACCGGACGTCTTAAGAGCTCTTCTCACCCCCCAAGCCTAGATGGTCAGTGATATGTAGGATTTTTTTCCTTGCATTTTTAAAATGTCCCATTTTTTTCCCCCATAAAAAACCCGGAACGTCTCCAGGTCCGCCAACTCAAGTACGACGGCGGCCGCAACCTGGAGCTCGACAACATCCTCCTGGTCGGGGCCCAGACTGGGATGTTCATCTACAGCACCTTCACCATCATCGGCGGTCACTTCACCATCGAGAAGAACACGGTCCTCGTCCTCATCACGGCGCTGGCATCCCTGGTGCAGACCACCTGTCAGACCATGTTCGTCCTCGACGCCTCGCGACGCTCCTGCGTCACGCCCGAACAGATCCGTCGCAAACCCGGCAGGGAGCTGGTTACGTTCCTCCTGGTCACCAACCTGGCCATGTGGGCCATTAACACTTTGGAGAAGTCTAGGGCCGAGTCCCACCCGATACAGCTGCACTTCTACGGACTGTGGGCCTGGACCATCATCACCCATGTGTCGATGCCTCTGGCCATCTTCTACAGGTTCCACTCGACTGTGTGCCTCTGCGAGATATGGAAAAGGGCGTACAAGATGAAACCCACGTACATGTGAAGGTAGGTATATCTTTGAAATAGGTTGTTTTCTTTAAATCCATCCTTTAAAAAAACAAAAATAAGGGGAGGAAATCGGTCAACGTTGATATTTTTATCTTTCTTCCCCTCGTGCACTTTCTGAACTAAGTTAAATTTAGAACAAACAAAACATCCAGCTCCTCAGGCCGTTAAATCATCCACATTTCATCAATGATGGGAATCGAACCCCTGGAACTCTTAGTTCAGTGGACAGATACGCTACCGACTGAGGTAAGGTGGTAGACTCTTCCCCTTCCTCCTTTCCACAACACGCCATTGTATCAAATTAAAAGCGACAAGAAGAAGTTAAAAAAAAAGCACCGCTTTTTATTACCCGTTCGTGTTGTACGCACTTGTACTAATTACGCTTATCTGTTAGCAAGGTTGAATTTAGATGAAGTTTAGCCGTATTCGTGTGAAGGGAGAGTGGGAACCCATTTATTTAAAAAAAACTCCAATCACCCAAACTAGATTCGAATCCCTGATCTTCCCATCATCAGTGATTCAGTCCAATACAAGAGAGACGCATCGCACTATACAACCACCGAGGCAGGTCAATTTTAATGTTATAATTTTATTTATATACATATATATTTATTTTCAATATAAAAAAAGTACACTTTGTTTTGATAAAATAAAGAATTATTGAAGACGGGAGAGTTGCAATACTCAACAAATAAAAGGAATATGTTAAGCTACTTTGAAAAATAAAAATACCCTCAGTACACATGGTCGGAATTTGAACTGCAGACCTCCAAGTCACCGGCGAATCAGACCATACTATATTGTCGTCTTTGTCCGTGTTTGATCACTAGTAAGATTTTTTTGGACATTAATTGTGTCTATGATGATTAGATGTAATATGTGTCTGTAGAAAATGAAGGTGTCTAGATGTTATGTGTACAGAGTGTATGCACATTCATAGAAATAAAGTAACAATAAAACCATAAGGGCTGTAGTTAAATTGGCTACTATTTTAACAAAATATTTTCCTCCTTAAGTCAACAACGTGAAGGTAAATCTTATAAGATATTTATCCATCCAGAGCTGGGCCTGCACTCAACCTATTCGCCTGGATAGTACCGCCCGCACCATCTGGTAGAAATCCCCAAATTGAATTTCTACGAGCGAGCGCAAAAAGGCCCACCAATTTTGCCGGGAATGATTTGTTCACATACCTTCAATGGTTCTTTTACATGCCACAATAGACATGGGACTGACGGCTTTACTTCCCCTCCGAAGGAAGTTGTGCTACGGAATTTTATCGCTCAAGAAAAATCCTTTGACCTCGGCTGGGTTTGAACTCACAAACATCGGGTCCTGAGGACGACAGAAAGATAATAAAAAATATATTATACACAATAACACGCGCCAGTTGGAACGTGGTTTAAATGTCGACCTCATTTAGTCTGGTTTTGCTGGGAAGGTCAGGGTTCGATTACCGGCCCCATGAACATGTATCACGCACGAGTATTAAGACGCGGTGTAGGAACAAAACCGATATTCATAAAGATTAAAACATAATAAATGTAACTCTTTTAGATTTTTTAATTGGAAAAATTAAACATTTTTATTTGTCGATTCGACTATGTATTTTTAAACGTAGGCATTTTATAAACTGTCAACATTCTCTGATTTTATTTTTAATTTCAACTTTGAAGTATTATCAAAACTCAAGAAAAAGCTAAAAAAAAAGTGCTATAATTTTCACTAAGCCAAGTGTAAACCATAAACAATGCCATTAAAGTTATTTACCAGGTAATTAATTACTCAACAAATAAACATATGTAATTAAATTTTTATCATTGTATAGCATGCTTATTTATTTAATTTGTTGTCTGTTTGAAACATTAAATTTTAATGGAAGGGTTAGTTTAATTTGTTATCAAATTGTGTGAGATGCTTGAACAATGTGCGAAAAATAATATTATTAATAATTATATAGCTTTACCCTTGATGTGATACAACAATGCATTGCTGGAAAATTTGTATATTCATCGCTTTTATGCGTGATAGAAACTTCAAAATATTTATTGTTCTCTGGAGGTAGTAAGCATCTCTTTTAAAAAGGTTTTTTTAGTGATTGAATAGATGAATAATTGAAAATATAATCCTTACATTAAAAAAAACTCCACTTTGAATATTGATAATAATTGTAATGTGTTCATCAAACCGCCATAAATAATATAAAAATGGCAATTATTGCTGTTTTATTATATAAGTAACAATTTGCCTCTAAAATAGTTTTATAAGAGTTTTTTTTCTAAATATATATTATATAATGTGTTTCATGTTCCAAGCATTCCTGTGTATTACAGATTGTTGTGTGGTTTTAATCTTCATTCTTAAAATGTTAAGAGCGATGCGCGATCTTTCGTTGTACAACAATACTAGAACTATTCCTTTTTTCATATATAAATTTTAAAAGTTATTTTGGTGCTGATATCTAAATTATCTACATTAAAATTGTCTCTCCTCTATTAAAACAAAAATAAAATGGCGCCAAACAGTAGTATTTAATTAAACGTTGAAAAGAGGAAAGAAGGTCAAGGCCTACACACCAAAAAATTGTAGGCCTTGATGTTCACAATTAAAAACAAAACAAAAGTTCACAATTAGTCTAAAAGTCATCTACCGAAAATGCGTGTGGAATTACTGAAAATATTATGTTTCCCTACATATAAACTAAGCTTTCACGGATCACACATATCAATTAGAAATGTGATCGCATTTTAAATATTGATACCGGTGGTGACATCTATCTATCTATCTATTTACCAACGAAGGATCGCGCCACGCCGTCTCCGATTGCACAGAGCAACTTATTACTTGAGTGTTTGAACCAATCCTCGCTCGCTTTTAAACGGAGGTTGTAAAAATTGTATTAATGGTAACGAGAGTACAATATAGTGTAATATAATGTAAGTCAAGTGTTCAAAAAGCTCCTGGTTTAACGGACCATGAACTTAGTATTATCCATTAAAGATGAAATAAAAACCCTAGTATGTATCTTTAGAATGTTTACAAAATATAACTCGTAAACTTGTTTCTTTTTTTCTAACAGTGGTGTGTGTAAGGTTGCCAGATTTCCGTTTTGATATTCCAGGACACCAAACAGTTATACAGTATAAGTACATATTCAACTTATGATAATTATTAATACTAATAGTTGTTCATATTTATAAGATTACGAACGATGTCAACTCGATGGCTTTCCAAGTCATAACTTATTTCAAACTTCCCACCGACAGAGCTGCCAACTTGATGGCTTTACAATACATAACTTATGCCATACCTCTATCGGAACTAATTCCGCGTTATTTAATAAGTGGTTTGGTATTTTAAAATATGATTTACGCCTTAATGGAGGCAAAAGGTAGACCTATCAATATATCAGTGTTGGATTTTAAAAAAATCTTGCTTTTTTAAATTCTTTAATTAAAAAAAATTAAGCAAGAAAATGTGAAATTAGCTCATTGTCAACGACCTTTTACGTGAAATTAAATCATTTCCGAGATAGGATTTTAAAAAGGGGTTAGAAACGTAGATAAATCTTTCCTTAAACAAATGAAGGCATTTTTTTAACGACCTCAACAAAACATTCAAAAATAATTGAGTATTGTTTCATTGGATTTGATGCTTCAAAACTGTCAGTCCTATAATAAAATATCTTCAGTATTTACTCCAAGTAGGCGGTGCCCTTAAGGGGGGAGCCTCGGTAAACGAAAAATCATCGCAAGAGATTCGCGATCAGTTAGGGATGTGGTTTAGAACTGGATTGAACGTATGGTAATATTAAGAAAGTAGTATCGGAACTGAATGGAATACGAGTGTACCTGGCTGATTGAAGTAAATGTATTGAGTGCCATTGAATTTAAAAAAAAACAAAAAAAAACGAGAGAATTAGTTCCAGAAACCGACACGACACAACCGTGTGGCTTGACAACCTTAGATCATTATCAAGTGGTTGTTTATGTTAAGGACATTCTGGTTATTTCAGTTACAGGGCGGTTACGTGTCCTGACGTGACAGTGTGTTATACACGGTGATCCTGTTTGTTATAAAGGGACTTCTGGCAGTCCTAAGTGCATTTCAGGAGATAAAGATAACGTATCTGTATGTTTAAAAATGATTGATGCCATATTTTGTATCGGTCATGAAGCTATACAATAGTTACACTGTGGTTAAATGGCAGCGTTATTCATCAACATATCCTATTGGTAAGTACCAAGTTTTGTTTCTTACACAGTCGACTGTTTTTTTTAAGGCTTGTGAATCATGTTCATGTAAGGTTCTCTTCGTGTTTTTTTTAAAATGGGATACATCACTCTACACTTGATTTAACTGTTGCCTTCCTCTGATAAATGCAGTAATTTTTTTATAGGCTCGCAACAGAACATTTCAAGATATTTGAGAACTAGCAGCGAGCTTTCATCTTTACCCTGAGATAAGAAGTTTCGTAGTTTTCTTTCCCCTATCCGCCTCGGTGGCGTAGTTGGCTAACGCGCTAGTCGTGTTGAGCTCGATCACCGAGGACGGGGAGATCGTGGTTCGAATCTCGGTCGGATGAACTGGGGGTGGTTTTTCCTAAATGGTTTTCCACTCTCCTTCCACGCAAATGCGTGTTTACTTCCTCTAAATTCAACCTTCCCAATTCCTAATCCATTAAAGTAATTAGTACTTAAGCGTTTAACCCGAACGGATAGTAAGACGCGGTGCTAAATATTATTATTTCTTTCCCCTCTTTAATTTTGAAACGACAAAGGATGATAGTAGGTGATAGTAGCTCAAAGGAATATAAAATTATATATATAATAGAGGACTAGGCCTATTAAACGACACAGCCCATTGTATTTTAAGCCGTGTGGCCTGACAGCGATTGATACTTTATCGCTGACCGAGGCGGCCGCTTGGTCTAACGCGCTACTCTCGCAGTGGATTATACTGCAGATGACGGGGATATCGAGGTTCGAATCTCGGTCGGGTGTACTGAGGGTGGTTTTTCCAAAAAAAGTTTTGTCACTTTCCCTCCGCGCAAAGGTGGGTACACTTCCTCTAAAATAGAACCTTCTTAATCCCTAAAACCATTAGCGTAATTGGTACATAAGCGTATAACCCGAACGGGTAGTAAGACGCGGTGCTTAAAAAAAATAACTAGTGACCATACGGTTCCTTCGACACCACATTAGGGTGGATTCACATCAATTTCTAAAATGAACAAAACGTATATGTTAAGGCAGATTCAAATGGGAATATAAAGGTCAAAGTCGACTTGAACGGATAATAACTCAACTTGACCTTTTGACATGATCGTTCTCCCTCGTAAAAAATTTTACTAGACCTTCATATTAAAAACTTGATTTAAAAAAAATAAAAGGACACCCCTCCCGCAAGGCAACATCGGTATATCTGTCGTCGGAAACATCTAATTGTCTTCCAGAACAGGAAGACGACGTCTCTAGCAGTAGACGCGATAAGGAAGCAAACCATTATAAAGTAGTTGATATC
>CABFWO010000759.1:0-28483 GCA_902155825.1 Timema genevievae
GTCCCACTAAAGGGCTGATATATATATATATATATATATTTTACCACAAAAAAATTTGTTCTGGTGATTCGATTTGATTTATTGGCTCTCTCTGGCTTTACTCATTTGTCTTATAAGTCAGTGTATTCAACCACAAGTGAAGATTCGATATAGAAACCAAATTAGCTATATCATATTTAAAGAAGGATTAATGCTATATCAAATTTAGGCATTTTTTTGCATTATATTACGGAAATGTTAGCGTTCGTTATCACTACATTTTTATTAATTTTTTTTTCATCGCGTTTCACTATTCGTTCAGGTTAAAAGAATTTATATTTATTTTTAATCATATCTTACTAATTGTTCAGGTTAACATATAACGCATGATAGGGATGAAGAAGGAAGCATTTTAGAGGTAATTCACCCACATTTGCGTGGGAGGAGAGTGGGAAACTAATTAGGAAAAATTACCCTTAGTAGATTCGACCGGGATTCAAACTCTAATCTCCCTGCCTACAAATGCCAGTCCATCACGAGAGTGACGCCTTAGACCATTCGGACACTGAAGCGGGTAGTATATATATATATATTAACTAAATTAATGTAGGGTTAATTCTGGTGAAGATAATATTTTAGAAAATAAAAACATTCATTATTTTGTGGTCGAAGTTGATTACATTTTGTTATATTATTAATGATATTTTATAGGTAGGTCCTATTGATAATATCTATGAAAAGTTAAAGCTGCAGATCAAATGTATTGATGTATGGATACATGACGTTATTTTGATAATTCTTATAGCTGTCAAAAATATCCTTCCTATCAAGATCGGACTTTAGTGTCGATGAGAAAGATACAATTTAGGGGTAATGTAACCAAACTTTTGTGGGTGAGAATGGCAAAATTTTAAGGGGAAAAAAAACCTTTGTATATCTGGCAGGTCTTTGAGCCCGTACCTCAAAGTCATGGGTAACTCAGTCTAAGTGAGCTTATCATTTAAATCGCCTGTCCACCGGCGTGTTTTGATTTGTATTTTAATGAAAAAAATAAAAACCATTGAATATTTTGCAGCAAGATTAATATAAAAAAAAGAAGAAATGAGCCTTGCGAAATATGTAATTATTTTTATTTCTAGAACAATCTTTTTTTTTTAAACACCGTGTCTTACTACCTGTTAAGGTTATACGTATAGATACTAGTTAGGCTAATGAGTTAGGTATGGGGAATGTTGAATTTAGAGGAAGCGTCCCGCATTTAGGGAAGGGAAAGAGGAAAATCATTTTAGTAAAAATCACCTGACCAGGATTTAAACCCCGATCTCCCCGTCATAAACAGTCTAGTATATTGCGAGGGTGACACCTTAGACTATGCGGCCACCGAAGCATGTCAGACTAATCTTAAAAGCTAGTAGGTAAACATGTTTATTATTATTATTATTATTATTATTATTATTATTATTATTATTATTATTAATATTTTCTGCAGTGCGTCTCATTACGCATCCGGTCTGAAAGGATTTAGTCACACCAACGGAGTAAAGGATGAGGAAGATAAAATTTATAGGAAGTGTACCTGCATAAACGCGGAGGACGAGTAGAAAACCATTTTGGAAAAAATCCTCCCTCAGTGCAACAGACCGGGACTCAAATCCATACCTCCCCGTCACCGGGAGACCAGACTATGAAGAGTTTGACGTATATTCCACCTACACCCACAGGGTAAAAATTATAAATCATTTATAAATGCTGCGATAGAACAATATCACATCAATTTACTAGCCATTAGCTCCTGCATATATTTTTGGGAGGTATTACTCTTTTGAATGAATTTTTAAAAACTCATGACTCACTTCAGTGGTTAAATGGTTTAAAGCGTCACTCTCGCAAAAAGAATGGACTGCTGATAATGGGAAGGATCTGAGTTCTAAACACGATCGGGTGTACTGAAGGTAATTTTTCCTGACTGGTTTTCCACTTTCTCTTGAACTATTTGAGAATTAATTGTTTTGGTTTCAAACGTTATATCTTTAAAACTCGCTGAATAAAACGTAAATTCATTTACGTGGAAAATCTTATCTTGAGCTCTTGTGACGTCACAGGTAAGAAACGTCCTTAAGGTGGGGATGTAGGGAAGGTCAGAAAAAGCTGCAGCTTTTATAGCAAAACTTTTTTTTTGGCCAAAATAAATAAATAATTTCTCTAGTAGAAACATAAGAGTTTAATTAACTTTTAATGGTGATATCAACATTTGTTGAATATTTGGCATGAGCATAATGGCATTAGATGAGAAACTATTTAGATTAAGAGAAAAAGTCTTAGGTAAATTCCAGCACACCTTTGACAGATATTCAACAAGTGTTAATATCACCATGCAAATAAAATTAAACTCTATGTTTGTACTGGTGCAATATTTTATTTGTTTTTACCAAAAAAAGTTTTTTATATACATACCACATAAACACTGACCTTTTTCTCGCGTTTACTACATCCACACCCTAATCTCAATCACTTTAGACAGTTCCATATTTTATTGAGTACGTTGAAAAAAATAGCGTGGACCTACTTAAAATTATATGACTCATATTAATCTCAATTTCGATCGTGTAAAGCAGTAGTGAGTAACCTTTTTAGGCCCCGTTCAAAACTTACCAAAAATCTCGTGATTATCCATCGTTTCTATACTTTTTTGGTTTATTATACATCTTATATTTATTCCTTATAGCCAACCTTCTCTTATATAAAGGTCTAGAATAAATAAAATACATATTCTTATATGAAACTACTTAATTTTCTTGTAACATTATCGATTATGGCCGAACAAGGCTATTTTGGTTGTTCGCACTCAAATAACATTTGAAGATACTTTACATATTTCCCAGTTTAGACGACTCAAAGGACGTCCTTTAATGACGGTGTAGGTTTATTACGAGATCGACTAAAATTTGTCGCGAGAACGATCAGTCGAATCGTGACTGACAGTTTGACGACACCAGGTATAAACGAATTAAATTTTCTAGTTTTGAATAAAAATTATCTCAATCCAAACAAATGTTTTTATATTTTGTTTTTCTTCTAATATTAAAATTTACAAAACAAAATTTACAGCAACACTATCGACGTAGACAAAACATGTACAGTTATGTTTTTAAAAACATTAACAATTTTGTATTTTTATTTATCATTTGGGTGAAGTGTTTGAAAGAAGCATTCCGATTCTAAAATCTAGTTTGGATCATTTTGAATACTATTTACTATTAAATAGAAACATAATGTTCTCTTATTGTAAAATAAAAAATACTTGCAAAGTTAAAGGTAGATGGTGTGTGAACGCCATTGCCAATTTACAATTTATTTGACCGATCCCCTAGTCAAAGTTTCTGGTATTGAGTCTCCTTAAAATCATGTTTTTGAGGTAGTACGTCCTGTAAGTTTTTAGTCCTTTCAGAAACTCCTTGTAGGTGAGGTCTTTCTTACCCCCTTCGATCCAGTTCCTCGGGGGTAAGTTCACCCTGCCTTGTTGGTATAGGTGGGGGCTGATGGCCCCCTTTTCCCCGCTCGACAGGTGCCTTATAACGGCGTGGCTGAACCCTTCGTCGATTATCTTCATCACCTGCGTATAAATCTATATTAATACATATGCACCTGGAAGTTGGGATTTTAAAACTAGTAGAGCCTGTTTACAAACATGTGCATCTAGAAGTTGGGATTTTAAAATTAGTAGCCCCTGTGTACAAACATGTGCACCTGGAAGTTGGGATTTTAAAATTAGTAGAGCCTGTTTACAAACATGTGCACCTGGAAGTTGGGATTTTAAAATTAGTAGAGCCTGTTTACAAACATGTGCACCTGGAAGTTGGGATTTTAAAATTAGTAGAGCCTGTTTACAAACATGTGCACCTGGAAGTTGGGATTTTAAAATTAGTAGAGCCTGTTTACAAACATGTGCACCTGGAAGTTGGGATTTTAAAATTAGTAGAGCCTGTTTACAAACATGTGCACCTGGAAGTTGGGATTTTAAAATTAGTAGAGCCTGTTTACAAACATGTGCACCTGGAAGTTGGGATTTTAAAATTAGTAGAGCCTGTTTACAAACATGTGCACCTGGAAGTTGGGATTTTAAAATTAGTAGAGCCTGTTTACAAACATGTGCACCTGGAAGTTGGGATTTTAAAATTAGTAGAGCCTGTTTACAAACATGTGCACCTGGAAGTTGGGATTTTAAAATTAGTAGAGCCTGTTTACAAACATGTGCACCTGGAAGTTGGGATTTTAAAATTAGTAGCGCCTGTTTACAAACATGTGCACCTGGAAGTTGGGATTTTAAAATTAGTAGCCCCTGTGTACAAACATGTGCACCTGGAAGTTGGGATTTTAAAATTAGTGGCCTCAGTGTACAAATATGTGCATCTAGAAGTTGGGATTTTAAAATTAGTAGAGCCTGTGTACAAATATGTGCATCTAGAAGTTGGGATTTTAAATTTTTTTACTAGATTTTATTAAATTTGTTACAGCTATTTGAAACAAAGAAATGCGTCGCCCAGTGTAACCAAGCAATTCTGATTCGAATCTTAGAAAACATGGTATACTTAACTTTTACTTCATTTATTTTTTCGTCACTAAATCTTACAACCAGTTCGGGTTTTACGCATATTTACAAGTAACGCTTGTGGTAAGGTATGTGTAAGGTTTAATTTAAAGTAACCTCACACTCGTTTTCATGGAGGGAGAGTGGAAAACCATTTAGGAAAAAAGTAATCTTCAGAATATTCTATTTATTTAAAGTATTTAACGTGCACTTTCTGAACAAACTGATCATAGCAGCACATGACATATAAACTAACTTAAATCTAGCACTTGAAAAAAGGGTGTTTTTTGCAGTTTTTATAGCAAAACATATTTTTTTAATAAATAAAATATTGTTCCAGTAGAAAAATAGAGTTTAATTTTCTTCAATTGGTGATAAGAAATGTTCTTGAATATTTGTCACTAGCAGAGCGGCATTTGATGACAAACTTTTTTAATGAAGAGAAAAAGTTTTAATTAAATTCCAAGACAATCTTGACATATATTCAAGAACTGTAGAGGTCACCATGTGAAGAAAATTTAATTCTATTTTATCAGCGGAGAAATATTTGCTTTATTTTGGTCAAAAAAAAATGCTTTGATATAAAAACGGCAAAGACACCGACCTTTTCTCCCGTTCCCTTTGATAAAGGAAATAAAAAAATAAATGGTATGGCGCACCACACAGAATTTTTCCCGCTTTTATCTTAAAATAGACATTTACTAAAAACTCGTAAGATTTGTGAAACGAAATTCGCTCGAATTATTTTGATTAAGTTGTATATCTAAACACTGTTTATCATTATAAATAAGATGGCAACTCTCATTTTCTAATGAAAATTACTTTGAGGGTACTTTACATGAGGGGAATTTTCCAATTTTCATAATTTCTCCGCAACTATTTGAGATACTAAATAACTTATCATTGTAAAGCTGTAGTACTATTAAAGATAAAAATCTTTTAACTGAAACATATTTTTCATAAAACCAATAATTTCTGAGCTATAAGCATATATATATATATATACTTTTTAATTCAGGTCTTTGAAAATTATTTTGATTCTTATGATGGTTGGTAGACAAAGATGTTTCTCTTTTCTCAATTTTTATAAAGCAGTTTTCCTAATTCCTAATTCCATAGAGTAAGTAACAGTGTATATTATTTCATTAATGATCTTCAGTGTAATATTTCAATAATAATGTAAAGGCCTAGACCTATTATATCGTTTCACAAATCTTACGAGTTTTTAGTAAATTTAAATGTAAATAGTAAATGATAAGAGCGGTAGAAAGTCTGTGTGGTGCGCCGTACCTTTTGTTATAATAACAAAGAGCATGCATGCTGTCAATGAGAGTATATTAGGTAAAATGGTTAGCTGGAGATTGTTTGATCTCCTAAATAACAATATATGCGTATTTGGGGAATGGGAGGAAGAAGGGGGAAGGGGTGATTACTCTTTTGAGGGTAGTTTACTAATGACTGAGTGTTGAAAATTTGACATTTTTCGAAGATTTTTCTATCAATTTTGTTTAAAATGGTTATCTGGTAAGTGTTTAAAATGACAAATATCGCTGTATATTTGTCTTAGGGAAGGAGGGAAGAGATTTGTTTTAGATTAGTTCATTGATGACTGAGTTTGTAAATTTCCAAATTATCTGTTTTACTAATTGTTCAGATAACTAGGCCTGAATACTTGGGTTGGGCTTTTGAGTGTATGTTAAATAAAGATCCCTAGTGATCTGCCTTTTTTATTTGTTGACTTGCAACCTTTTCCCTGTAGCTGGTTTCTTGGGCATGCGTGGCGTACTATTTCAAGTTACCTAAGAGTTTAGTGAGAACTGTTGAGGGTGTATAAGGAGTAGTTCGTTTATTGGTAGTTTACTCTACAATAGCAATCATCCTTACCTCGGGGATAGAGGTGACTTGCAGGAATTCAGGGTTGATAGGGTTACGACGCAGCTCCACCACCTTCCAGGCAGGGATCAGCTCGAACCTTACGCACTTTATCACGTCACAGGCCCACCTTTTAGGCCCACAAACAGACATGGTGTGATCACGATACGAGTATACATAGCATACTCTTCAAAACTCAAATGTAACAATATTCTAAAGGAAAGTCTTAATTTGATTGGGTTTACTAGATCAGCACTCGAGATGTAACGTAAAATCTATGGTAGGGGGTAAAGTTTCGAAAACTTTGGACGTCCCTTCGAAAAATATTCCTACTTCGAAGATTATGAAGCCTCACTAATAAAACATACATAGCTAGAATACTAATTATATATTACATTTTTGTAATCCTAAACTCTGATGTACGCTACCTATACCCTGAATGGCAACAGTCTTAACTTGACGGATTACTATGGCCCTATAGTACAGGTTGTTTAGAAATTCATAGCCTAAACTGCACATATAGCCTGTTTGAATCAAAAGTAATACAAAATCCCTGTACACTTCAGGAAAACTATGCTAATAACATTAAATTGTGTTCAAAGTTTTGACGTACAGCACCGGGAGAGCAAAGCTGTCAAGCATGTGTGTACAACAAGTTGCATAGGAGTTAGGCGCGTGGTACTGCACATGTAATAATGGCAAGCAATTTCTGTGATGTAGGACCGTTATTGATGACCCTCAGAACGTATTCACATTTCTAGATGGACTGGTGTGTTGTTTACTATTAATTGTGGTATGTTCTGTTGCCGTGCTCCAAGATGTAGAGGTGTTAGTGCCGCGCGCCTAGCTCCTATGCTACCTGTTGTACACGAATGCTTGCACAGATTTGCTCTCCCTGCGCTGTACGCCGAAACTTTGGACACAATTTAATGGTATTGGCAGAGTTCTCTGGGTGTAAGTGTATATGGGTTTTGTATTGCTTCTGGTTCAAACAAGCTATGTGTGCAGTTTGGACTATAAGTTTCAGAACACCCTGTATAAGCTACGCCATAGTGGAAACGTGCAAGTTAAGATAGCAACTTTTCAAAGTAAATGAAGAGTCCGTTACAAACTTATATTCATGTGTAAAGAATTGAATTGCATAGTTTATCAACGTAGAGTGAAAATGTATCAAACAGTTTTACAAATAAACAATTTCTAAAAGATTATACCATATAAAGTTGTATAAATAGGCATGGTACAAATTTTTCAAAGAATAAAACAATCTAACGGCCAAAATTCCTCGCTACAGATCTAGAAGTCTCTGGTTCGACATCAGGTGCTTTCAGATTTTCTGTGAAGCAGTGGGGTTGGAACGGGGTCAACTCTCTCTCATGAGGACAAATGAACTACTTGAATGAAAAAGTAGCAGCCCCAATCTAGAAAACCGAGATTAACGGCCAGATATTTAGTTGTGCTTACCCTATAGCACCCTCTATACGCAGAAGTTGGCACTATCTTAGCCAACAGGTGGTGGCCACTCGGTCGGTATAGCTCGATTGCGGGATGATGACATGTAGCCTTTTTTTTTAAGTAAAACATTAAATAATAAATATTTGAAATTTGATTTGGCTTCGAAAATATTTTATATACACTATTAGGATTATCTTCAAATTGAAATATATATTTGCGAACTCCTATTGGGAACTAGATAGAGAACTGCAGAATTGACAAGATACACCAAAAGGATATTATCAAAAATATATAATAAGTCACTATCAAAACAGTAGGGCCTTTTAAATATGGTTTATTTTTTTTATAAAATTTGGTAGCATATGATTTTTTCTCACTGTGTATTACTACCCATCCGGGATATCCGCCCTTTAATTAACCCTTCAGTAGAGTTGAGAAATATAGAAGAAATGTGCCAACATTTGCACGGAGGCCGATTGGAGTATCATCTAAGGAAAAACCACATTCAAATACACCAGGCAAAGTTTCGATATCTGACCTCCTTGTCACCGAAAAACCAGCCTAGACGAGTCCACACCTGTGCCCCCACGCCCACCGTTGCGCCTTATAAATACTAAAAAAGTAATAAAACTATTGAACTAACCCGACACAAAAACTTCAAATATGGAAAAACCATGTTCAACATAATATTGTATGCAACTAGCATTGATAACAGCTAAGAATTCCGGGCTAGATTCCTGTAATGGCTGAAATATTAATAGTTAGTGAAATATATAGTGATATATTAAATGACCGGGGGGGAGGATGTTGTGTCTCGTCTATATTTAAATAAGTGTATAATTCGTTGGCTAGTATAATCAGTCGGTTTGAAAAGTTCAAGTTAAATTCCTCAAATTATTTTAAAAACTTTGATAAAAATATAGTCGACTCTAGATATGTATTTCAATAAAAATAGTTGAAAATTGTATTTGGACATAGGAAACAATAATGCTACCTTTATAACTTATAGGCTATACTCCAAACCTGAACACTTTTAATATTTTACGAACGGCAGCAGAATATCGATCCCGAGTCACCGTTGGTTGTGTTTCAATGATAACCGATGAATTCACACGTCCATCACACACCCTGGCTTAAAATATGAGTGAATAATGACCTTGGGCCACAGACAAGTAAGAAACAGACTCTCAAACCTTGCGGAGGTTTCGCTGCCCTCCTTTTGCCAGCTTGATTCCTTCAACACTGGGCTTCGCTAGTGTCACTGCTGGGTGATGATAGGATTAACCGCAGCGATCCTAGTGTTGAAGGACTCAAGCTGCCAAAAGGAGCGTAACCATTTTAACCTGGAGGATGAGTGTCTGGGTATATTATTTGTTTGTGCTCTGGGCATAGGACTTATCCTGGATAGCTCAATGTTAAGAGCATTGGCGTACTAAGCTGGCGTGCGATTTCCATCTCTAGATGATTTTTCAAGTCAAAGAATATGATATTTAGATGCGGCCATAATCGTATATAACGACTATAATAACTCGCCTAATGGTGAAGTGGTCAGTGCACCTAACTACGAGCGGTCCCGGGTTCGATTCCCGGCTGGTACCTTGGATATTTTTCCCGAAAGAGGAATTAGTCCAACGGTCGCCAGGGTTCGGTTAGTTAGGCTCAAGTTAGGTTTAATAGTTTCCACTTGTTCCACACCTTCATACACACTATCACCATCATCTCATCTCATCTCATCTCATCTCATTGGCAGGGCCACCTCGAACATTATTTTGAGCCCGAGCGAACCTTTATGGTCCCCCTCCTCTTTAACGTCCTATAAACTTGAAAAGAACTCGATACAAGATGGATGAATTTCTTATGTTCATGCACACTAGTTCTAACAGGAACACAAGTCGTAATAAACGACAAGCAAAATTAGTACAATACCAAATATAGCTGAGCAATGTATGAATTTGTTAAAAGATTTTTATTTGTAGTTTTTTTAAGACTACATTGGTGGCGTGGCGCCACCTTAGAGCCCAGCATCCCGGGCAGTCGCTCGCCTAGCTCATCCCTTGGGATGGCCCTGCTCATCGGGACATGGAAAGAGCCTCCACGGAAAAGGATGTACGATTAGTATCTTACATTCGGACGTCCCCTGTGCAACAGTACATTAGTAATGGCTAATATTTCCATAAACTGGACTACGGATGACAGCACAGACGCGCAATATTATACGATTACAGCTATGATAGATTTGCTATTTAATCCATAATGATATGCACATTCGTATGATTGTCATTGTATCTACTATTAGCTGCATAACATGATTCCCCACCACCCCTATCCCTCTGAGTCAAAGGTGGCTGGGTTATCTGATAGCTCGTGATTTAAATCGAACGCTCATATGTAGCTGACGATCCCCACACGTTCATCAAAGAATCTGCCTTACATTATTAATAAACAATTACTTTGAATACGGGATTATTCCTAGATAGCTCAACATTAGAAATAATGGCACGCTAAGCCAAACATACTGGTTTCAATTCCCGTGTCTAGATGTAATTTTTCACTAGGCCTATATTTTAATTTAAATGAAAGATTATGTTTCACGTTTTTAGCCCTGGGTGTACTCTATTAGTCCTCACTTGCGCCGCTCCTTCCAGTCATGCATGAGCCATCTGACGGCTGACATGAAGACCTCAATCTCGCTATGGACACCGATGTTGCTGGACCTAAGCAGGGTGATCACCTCCTCAGGGTCGAGCCCGAGATAATCCATGGAGCTCACCAGGGGGAGGAAGAACCTGTCAACTCGACAGAGTAGGAGATCCTTCGTGTCCGTGCAGCCCTGCTTCTTCCCTTCTAGGTACATGAGGACAGCGGCGTCTTCTGTGAACACCTTGTCCTGGAGGAAGCCCCAGCACTGCTTCTCTAGTTCCCCGATGCCCAAGAACTGGGACACTTTGAGCATCTCGAAAATGTTGTCCATCCCGATGACGCTGGAGGTGTCTCCTTTGTCCACCATCCAAGTGTAGACGAAGTAGAAATTATTGGGACACACATTCTCTTCCGGTAGACTCGTCGAGCTCCCTGTAACTCGCCTGAAGTAAGACGAGTAGCACCTCAGGACGGTGAGGTTGCAGCAAAACTGTACCGACGCGATGGTGACGATGAAGTCCATCATCTGGAAGTTGGATATTTGGTCGTACACGAGGCTCTCAAACAACGGCTTGGGCGACAGAATCACTTCGGACCAATTTATCGGCGTCTTGTCGATACACCAATTGTAGAAGTCCTCCTCAACCTCGTATTTTCTGTCGGCAGCCTCCTCTTTGCTTCCGGGCTTGGAGTCGTTTGGTGATTTGCTTTCGAGCTTGGTGTCGTTTGGTGGTTTGCTTTCAAGCTTGGTGTCGTTTGGTGGTTTGCTTCCGAGTTTGGAATCGTTTGGTGGTTTGCTTCCGGGCTTTGAGTCGTTTGGTGGTTTGCTTTCGAGCTTGGAGTCGTTTTGTTGTTTGCTTTCGAGCTTGGTGTCGTTTGGTGGTTTGCTTTCGAGATTGGGGTCGTTTAGTGGTTTGCTTTCGAGCTTGGAGTCGTTTGGTGGTTTTCTTTCGAGCTTGGAGTCGTTTGGTGGTTTGCTTCCAGGATTGGAGTCGTTTGGTGGTTTGCTTTCGAGCTTGGAGTCGTTTTGTGGTTTTCTTTCGAGCTTGGTGTCGTTTGGTGGTTTGCTTTCGAGCTTAGAGTCGTTTGGTGGTTTGCTTCCGAGCTTGGAATCGTTTGGTGGTTTGCTTCCGAGATTATAGTCGTTTGGTGGTTTTCTTCCGCGCTTGGAGTCGTTTTGTAGTTTGCTTCCGAGATTGTAGTCGTTTTGTAGTTTGCTTCCGAGATTGTAGTCGTTTGGTGGTTTGCTTTCGAGATTGGGGTCGTTTAGTGGTTTGATTCCGGGATTGGAGTCGTTTTGTGGTTTTCTTTCGAGCTTGGTGTCGTTTGGTGGTTTGCTTTCAAGCTTGGTGTCGTTTGGTGGTTTTCTTTCGAGCTTGGTGTCGTTTGGTGGTTTGCTCTCGAGATTGGGGTCGTTTAGTGGTTTGCTTTCGAGCTTGGAGTCGTTTAGTGGTTTTCTTTCGAGCTTGGAGTCGTTTGGTGGTTTGCTTCCAAGCTTGGTGTCGTTTGGTGGTTTGCTTTCAAGCTTGGTGTCGTTTGGTGGTTTGCTTCCGGTATTGGAGTCGTTTAGTGGTTTGCTTTCGAGCTTGGTGTCGTTTGGTGGTTTGCTTTCATGCTTGGTGTCGTTTGGTGGTTTGCTTTCGAGCTTGGAGTCGTTTGGTGGTTTGCTTTCAAGCTTGGTGTCGTTTGGTGGTTTACTTCCGAGCTTGGAAACGTTTGGTGGTTTGCTTCCGGGATTGGAGTCGTTTGGTGGTTTGCTTTCGAGCTTGGTGTCGTTTTGTTGTTTGCTTTCGAGCTTGGAGTCGTTTGGTGGTTTGCTTCCGGGATTGGAGTCGTTTGGTGGTTTGCTTCCGGGCTTTAAGTCGTTTGGTGGTTTGCTTTCAAGCTTGGTGTCGTTTTGTGGTTTTCTTTCGAGCTTGGTGTCGTTTGGTGGTTTGCTTTCGAGCTTGGAGTCGTTTGGTGGTTTGCTTCCGGGCTTGGAGTCGTTTTGTAGTTTGCTTCCGAGATTGTAGTCGTTTGGTGGTTTGCTTCCGCGCTTGGAGTCGTTTTGTGGTTTGCTTCCTGGCTTGGAGTCGTTTGGTGGTTTGCTTCCGGGCTTTGAGTCGTTTGGTGGTTTGCTTTCAAGCTTGGTGTCGTTTGGTAGTTTGATTCCGGGCTTGGAGTCGTTTGGTGGTTTACTTCCGGGCTTGGAGTCGTTTGGTGGTTTGCTTTCAAGCTTGATGTCGTTTGGTGGTTTGCTTTCGAGCTTGGAGTCGTTTGGTGGTTTGCTTCCGAGCTTGGAGTCGTTTGGTGGTTTGCTTTCAAGCTTGGTGTCGTTTGGTGGTTTGCTTTCAAGCTTGATGTCGTTTGGTGGTTTGCTTCCGAGCTTGGTGTCGTTTGGTGGCTTGATTCCGGGCTTGTAGTCGTTTGGTGGGAAGTAGGAGATGATGCCCTCGGAGTATTTCCGCACAACTTCTGGGGCCGCGTTCCGGGAGTTGAACCCCCCCAAGCGAGGGGACCAAGCCCTTGGATTGTCCACCCGTGGGTCTACCCTGAACGATATGTTCGTAAATTTCTGAGTCTCGACGACGATATTCACCTCGTCAAATTCTGGCGAAGACCTATCTGAGATGTTTCCTTCCTCTTCCTCAGGGATCGTGCTTAGTTCTATCGATGATGGCGCTGCAGTTCCCTTTTCTTTGGAGAAAGCTTCATCATCTGATTCATCGTCCTCTATCACGTTCTTGGTTTCTTCCCTATTTTCAGTAAGATCTCCTTCATCCTTCGATTTTAGCTCGTGTCCTTTGTCTACGCTCGCCTCTCCTCCTTTGGGCTTACCTACTTCCTTTTTACACGCCTGATACGCGACGTAGAGTTTCGCCAAAGTTGATCTGTCAGTGGCTCTTCGGCTTCTTGCTAGACGATCTTGAATCTCCATAAATGACGAGAGAGGTCTGTACTTGCCTGTTTCAACCATATATGAAAACAAAATGTACAAAACTTGGTGATTTATTTCGGAAAAATTTAAACTTTTCTTTTTCACACCCCGTTTTACTAGAGCCCGATTTTCATAGGGACTTTGAGAAAATACAAGCTTTTTTTTGTGGCAATTTAACATAATATTGTATTAATGTTATTCTATTTTATAGGTATTAACAATATTTATGCTGCTAATGACGATGAGATCGGAGATCCTGGTTGGGTTTATTGAGGGTGTTTTTATCTAAATTGTTTTCCACTCTCCTTCCAAGCAAATTCAGGCACACTTCTTATAAGTGTTTTATTCCCAATCCCTAAAACTCTTAGCATAATTAGTACATAGTCGTAGACCCTATAACCCAAAGGGGTAGTAAGACGCGCTGCTAAAAGAAATGATCAAACGTAACAGTTTCCTTTCATATGACTTGACGTATGTATCTTTTTTAGCACCGCGTCTTACTACCCGTCCGGGTTATACGCTTATGTACTAATTACGCTAATGGTTTTAGAGATTAGAAAGGTTATATGTAGAGCAAATTTACCCGCATTTGCATGGACGGAGTGTGGAAAACAATTTTGGAAAACCCACCCTCAGTACACCCAACCGAGATTCGAACCTCAATTTCACATCATCGGAGGTCTAGTCAACTTCGAAAGTAGCACCTTAGACCACAAGGTCACCGAAGCAGATAAGTAGCTTTTCTAGTTGTCAGATAAGGCTCTTCCTATGGAAATTCTACTACCTTTATGGTCCATTCACATAATTATTTCGAGTACTTCAATGAAATATGTATTAGAAAGTGAACGTTGGGAGAAAATGTAGCTACATTTTCGTAAATATAGAGTTAAAAAAAATAGAAAATAAGACCCTACGTACACCCAACCAGATTTGGAAATTCGATCTTCTCGTCACCTACAAACTAGATCAAATGATGTTGACGTCTTAGCCCACCTGATCACCAATGCAGGCTTGGGAAAAAAAGTTAATTAGTAATCAACTAAATCAATTGGTGGAGGAAACCGAGATGATGTAAAATTAATTTTGTTTCTCAATTCAACATTTTCTTAATGATTAAAGATTATTTTCCTACGATTATTAATTCAATTAAAGATAAAAGTACTTTGTATTTTTTTTAGATGGGGGCTATTAACAAAAAATTCCTGTCTACTTAAGGGCCTACTTATGTTTTAATCCGAGCATGAAACTAAAAATAAATAGGCTTATTATTGTTTCTTTTTTATAAATAGTTTTGTTAATTATATTGCTTTCATTTTAATACTAAAGCTTTAAGTAGCGTATTATCTAAATCATACCAAGTATCTTTAAATCAACTTGCCTATCTAAATCACTAAGCTTTATTTTTATTATTATTATTAATATTATTATTATTATTTGAGGTATTTAACTTGAACTTTCTGAACCGACTGATTATATTAACACAAGACATAAATTATCTTATATCTACAACAGACACAACATCCAGCCCCCAACCACTAATTCTTAACTGTGAAAGGGTAAACCCAAATTTCACCGATGATATATTTTTCGGCCATGCCGGGAATTGAACCTGGAACCTCAAACTCAGTAGACAGACAGGCTACCAACCGAGCTAAGGTGTCGAACAAATCTTTTGACATAGCACCGTGTTTACTTTATTAAAATGTACAAATCAAAAACTAATTATGATAAAATATTTATTTACCATCAATTCAATCCCCTGTTAATCACTTCGATGTATGTTGGATCTACAAAGACTACATTTTGAAATTCTTCACACGTGACATGTTTGATGGATTAGTTATATTCTGAACTTAATACTCGTGTGGAACAAAAACAAACCAATTCCCATAATTTATAATCAAAAATTATTTCCTACACTTGAATGACCACAATAAATGTCTTTGATAAGTTTCTATAAAACTACTCAGACCTGCTTCGGTGGCTGCATGGTTAAATGCGTCACTTTCGCATGAGACTAGACTGCCGATAACGGGGAGATTGGGGTTCGAATCCCGGTCGGCTGTAATGAGGGTAGTTTTTCTTAAATGGTTTGTTCCTCCCCCGCCACACAAATTTGAGTAAACTTCTAAAATTTAGCCTTCCTTATCCCTCAACACATAAGTGTATTTAGTAAATATGCGTATTACCTAAACAGGTAGTAGCAAAAAGCAGTGAAAAAAAAAGAATACTTCCAAAGTCCTAATATTTATTTGCTAAAATTTAACATACATATACCTTTAAGGTTGAATTTATGCAAAAATGGATAATTTATTTATATTTCATTTTTTCAATACGCTATTTAATCCTTATATACAGGACTTTACAGAAAATTTGTTCAGACATTAGAAAGTTAATTACGTTAAAATTACGACATACTTAAAAAAAAAGTGTATCGAAATTGATATAATTTTATTGTTGTAACCTTGGAAACATTGTAATAATGTAACGTATGGACCAGTACGACTTCCAACTGCAGGTTTATAGACTCATTTTAATTTACATTTAGGCCCTATACCAAAATTGTACTCGACATTTTCATAAAATAGCTTCATGTAAAAGTTATTTTATGAATCCCTTTTACGTTTGGTTACTGTATAATTTACCAACTTTTCTAAATGCAATAAAAATTTGGAAAACCCGCTTATGTGGTCGCATGGTCTAAGGTGTCACTCCTGGAGTAGAATAGACTGCCTATGACGGGGAGATTGAGGTTCGATCCCGGTCGGGTGTACTGAGGGTGGTTTACCCTAAATGGTTTTCCACTCTCCCTCCACATAAATGTGGATACACTTCCTTTAAATTCAACCTACCTAATTCATTGGAGTAATTAATAAATAGGCGTAGGCTATAACCAGAGGCAGGTTTTTTGGTTATTGACGATAAACGCGAATTGTTTTTCTGTAGCTTCAAAATCTATATTTACACGTTTCACAATGTTTATGAAGTGATCCAACATATTTTCAAATCGCGAATTTTCGCGAAATTTTGCTGTTTTCACGAAATTTTAGTATTCTCGCGATTAACGCGAAAAATTAAATATTTTTTTCACACTTTAATATTTCAAACAATATTTTGTTGAACAAACATTCCTTCACAGCGTAAAATTTGCCGCAATTTTATTTTCCCAGAAGTCTCACAAGCCTTAAGAATGTGTCTGAATCATATATTTTGCGCATGCGTAGTTTTAAAACTGAAACAAGACTGGAAAGAAACGTGTTTTTCACTTCAAAGTTTTTTTAAAAATATTAACGTATCCTGCTTTATTTTTATACTCGCTGTTAGGTATTTGATGCATGCCAGATATTTATTTAAATTATGTTGGGTACTCGGTTTATTTTATATTTCACTTAAACCAAATAAAAATATCTCAAACAAGAGATTTCAACTACCATATGTCGCCACCTGCCATCTTGCCGTCTTGTAATTATTAAGTAAATAAAACTCAATAGAATTTCAAAGTAAAGATAAGCCTGTGGTACATTTAGTACAATCAAGAATCGAATCACTGAAAGTGAAGTGTGAATTAGTGAGAGATTGTCAGTTTGGTATCAACGTTGTACAGATGTCAGCCAAAGTTTCACCACTATGTAGAGGACAAACCGAGGAGTGTTTGAAGGCATGTGGTGCACTAACTTGTGCCAAGCTATATTCAATGCTAGCCAAAAATAGCGATGAAATAAAAGTAATAAAAAAGCATTAGGGTACCTGCTTGACCCTACTAAGTTACTGAGCAGGCCTAGTTCAAGTGATGGGAGGGAACTTGAAGGAATGTTCAAGGACCTTCCTGCTTTCCGAGACTTGCAGTGTGATTTTCAACTAGGCCACAAATAACTGTGCACATTAATTTCCGAACAAATTGACAGTGACTATGTGGATGTGGTAAAAGCTCTAATAGGTTTGAAACACAAAGGTGAACATTTTAATGTTTTTGTAGAAAAATCGCTTCAATCTCTTTGGTTGCCCATTTCAAATGAAGACAGTGAACGGTATTTTTCAACGTACAATTTGGTAGTGACTGATAGACGAACCACGACGAGTGAAAAAAATATTACCACATGCTGTATGCTATAGTTTGGCAATATAGATTAGAGTGATATGCCGGTAAATATTTGTGTCAAATTTTCAACACAAAACAACACCATTTTGAAAAATTAATGAGAATTAAAAAAAAAATATTCACCATAAAAACCTGCCTCTGGCTATAACCCTATATCGTCGCTTTTCCTATAAAATAGAAAAAGTGACGAATACTTTTATAATTTAATAAAATGAAGGTTTGGGAAGGAACAAATATAAGAGAGATATACAAGTTTAACATTTCAGTTTATTTAAATTTAAAAGGATAGTAGAATTACATGAGTTTTAGATAGATATTACACTAAACAGTCCTTTGTTAACTAAGAGAAATAAATTGGTTACAATAGAAGAAGTAATCCCAAGAAGGAACAATTGAAGAAAGCACCTTCGTTGTACTTGCAATCAACACAAGCAAGGTTGAGTTTATTCCAATTATTGAGAGTAACTCTTTCATAGGAACTAAAACACATTCCGCTACAAATTTGTATCTGACTCGACACAACGGCAATTAAAATGGAATCAGTTTATAAATAGTAAATGGCGATCTACCAGGAATCTAGGCTGTAAAGATATTATCACCGGTCAATTCCTAAATAGTACTGCCTGGAAATTCAATAGTATATTTATACTTTCACCCTATCTAGGCCACACTTTAATTTGAGCAAACAATAAATGTATTAACTAATACAAACGGCGCCTGAAGGGGTCTGGAGACTATGCACTATCCCCGTGGGTCACTACTAAGAACTAGTAGCGCTCCCACAGGTTGCGCACCGTAAAGAGGTACACTAAATAGAAATAATAGGGACTGGTATCAGTCACAGACCTAATTAGGTCATTGAACAAAGCGTTATATAACCTGATTTCCACCATTAAGTGATCCTAAGCATGGCCATACAGTTTAGGGAGTAATAAATTTCCCCTAATATATAATACTATGTCATATAGACATAGAAAAAGATCATTAAGACTAACACTGAAAACTATGCCTTATGGGCATGGAAAAAATTCAAAAACTCTGACAAAAAATTATGTTTTAAGGACATAGTAAAAGAGTACTAACTACTAATACTAACGTTCTTTCCTAAAATAAATACTCATAGTGACTGCCGTAGCTACTTCTACAACGTGAATATGAGACTGACGCCTCACACACCATGAGCATCAGTTGCTTTGTCCGCCGATGTAGGATGACGTCCAAGAAGTTCCTCCGTCGAATTGATACAATAGAATACCAAATGTGAAGCGAGGGATGACCGTTTTATACAGACAGAACTGATGTATTTGGGGCGGGTCTTCACCCGGACACAAAGAGGGGAGGTAAGTTTCAGCATTGCACCGAACAACAACTAGCGCTAGAAGACTGTGCGTAAAACACAGAGAAGCAGCTTTGTCCTTTCATCGAAGTGAGACCTGCGAGTGAGATCTCGTTCTATTGAACCTCCAGCAACAGTCAGCTGGGGCATTTTCCTGAAGTTTGGGCCTTTCCCGGCAACATGAATTCACCGTGAGTTAATATCTGCCACACATTTTTAGAAAATATTAGTTCTTGTATTCATCGTTTTAGTCATATATATGGTATTTTGAGTGTTCATGTTAAACAGGACATTTAACACGCTACAACCCGAACGGGTAGTAATACGCGGTGTTAAAAAAATTGAAAAAATTCGTTGTTTTAGGTATTCAAGATGAGTTAGTGTTTTATATTGGGTACTTCACAAAATGAAAGCTGAATGTACAATGATAATGCACCTGACTGACTTAAGATACCATATATCAATGGCGCACCATCTTTTTGTGGATGCGACCCCATTGAAGTGTTATTTTATTTAGAAGACCTTATGCCACCATGTAAACAAAAGAAACGTTTTCCTCCTACTTCTTTTCCTTACACTTTGAGTTTACGATGAAATTTCTATCTTCAGGCAGTCAAATGTCTATAGAAGATGTAATTTTATTGCAGACATAATTTGCTAACAGGTTAAAACAAGCTGCATCTTATCTAAAAGGGGTTTTACGTATCTTCTATGGTCTATGTCATCCATAAAAAAAAAGAAAATAAATTACTTCTTTATGGCTCAGGACCTCAAATGGGCACATCACAGCAGAATTCACAGAGCTTTATTTTCCAGTGAGTGTTTTTCCTTATTCATTCCAGGCGGAAAGTGGGCCAAAACTACTAATCTCCAGTGATATCATTATGAGTGACCAAATATTTAATTTATAGGAACAAGATGAAAATGGTTAATTTTTAATTATATGTTCCAGAGTTTGCCTGGAGAGAAAGGGAGAAAACCAGAACGTGGAAGAAAGTGATATCCTAGTAGAGTTAATCGGAAATCAGATGACTAGAAACTCTTGGTGGATTAAATAGCAAAGCTATTATATTTGCTAATTAGGGTTACAGTCGCATCTAGATATAATATTCTTTCAATTGAAAAAATAACACCTGGACACGGTTATAGAAACCCGGGACCTTTAGCTTAGAGCGCCAATGCTCTTTCCATTGAGATATCCAGGAATTTTCCTATTCTCAGGGTCGTTATTCACTCATATTTTAAGGCAAAGTCAGTGATAGACGTGTAAGATAGTCAGTTAATCAACGGATATCAGAAACATAGCCAAGGTTACTATTGGTCATCATATTTTCAACATATAGATCCTAATTAAATATTTCTACTGGCCTAAGGAGAAGTAATAAGTAATTTATAGAAAATGTACCAGCATTTGTGTGGCCGGATAGTAGAAAACGTTTTTAGTAAAAAAAAGTCAGTAGCTTGTACCTAGCGGGGATTCGAGCCCTGACCTCCCAATTTGAGATTGACGCCTTAACCCGCTTGCCCACCGATCAGGTTAACTAACAGTTACAAGAGTAAATTATATTGTTCAATTGTAGATTTTGATTATTTTTTTCCCCTAAAAACTCGTTGGGTTATGAATGTTTGTTCGATCTTCCTCGACTCGATGTTCTGGTAAAGTATAGTAATGAAGACATATCAGGTAACATTACCCCTCACAGCCCCTTCACCCCCCTCCCCCAACCACCTCTAGCTGTCAACGCTAACATGACCCAGAAGCCTAACCTAAACCCACCCACATACAAGAAAGTCTACCGGATGGCGCAGAACGATTCTCTATCTACGTCACGTTGCCATAGCAACCGTTGTTTATTTTTTTAGCACCACGTCTTACTACCTGTTTGGGCTATAGGCTTATGTATTAATTACGTTAATGGCATATGAATGGAGGGAGAGTTAAAAAAACCTTTTGGAAAAACCACTCTTAGTACACCCGACTGGTATTCGAACCTTGATCTTCTCATTGACAGTCTAATTTAAAACAAGAGTAGCGCGTTAGACCATGCAGCCACCGAAGCGGGTCCATTATTTCTAATTCTTCATAACAAAGTAATAATAAAGTTTCTTGCTCATTTGTGATTAATGTTGTATATTAATTCATTCACAGAATTTGATTTAGTGATTGGTCAATCCTAAACATATGGTAATTTAGAGAGATAAAATTAAGTGGAATAGTTGTATAGTTGATTATGTTAGGCTAAGTAGTTTTAAAAAAATACATCTAGTTTTTTAAGTCAATATTTTATTTATATTATTAGTATTACTTTATAAGTATTGATATTAGGGCCTATCCATCAAAAGTAACATCCACATTTCACATCACCTACTATGGATACCCGCTTCTGTGGCCGTATGGTCTAACGCGCTACTCTTGTGATAGAAATGATTGCCGATGACGGGGAAATCAAGGTTCGAATCTCGGCCAGGTGTACTGAGGGTGGTTTTTCCAAAATTGTTTTTTTCACTCTCCTTACGCACAAAAGGGAGTACATTTCCTCTAAATATTACATTCCTTATCCCTAAAACCGTTAGCGTAATTAGTACAATCCGAATGGGAAGTATAACGCGGTGCTAAATATATAAAAAATAAAACTTTTGTAACTGTCAAAAATTTTCTTTCTATCTGTCTTGCAAATGTTGTTGTAGTTAGTTTAATATAAATACTCCATTGGGTCAGTCCACGAACGAGATGTACTGACCGAGCGGCCGCCACCCGTTGGTAAAATATAGTGCCAGCATTTGCGGATATAGGATGTCATGTGGTCAGCACAACTAACCATCCAGCCGTTAATAACAGTTTTATAGACCAGAGCTACTACTTCTTTATTCAAGCAGCCTCATACGTCAAATAATAGTTTCTACAACTATAACTTTTGATAAATCTCATCAATGCCGATAAAAAATGAAAATAATATATATTCTTTTATATAAAAAAAGGTAAGCATACAGTCTTATTTATCGTGTAAAACGCTCCCTAAATACCCATTTTAAATAAAACATCAAATTTTCAAAAATTACTCATTAATAAGCGACCCTTGATTGTAGAGAAAGAATTCAAAATTTAAAATACTCTCTGAGGTATGAATATATATAACATAAAAATATCAAATTTGAATGAAATCCATTAAACCGTTTCAGTTGTAGCCCTAAGGACAGACAGACAGAATTTTTAAGACGCACTTTTTTTGGGCTAAGGGCCACATGAAACGTTAAGATTCATCATAATCTCGAGGTTGGAAAAAATGTTCACGATTACAATAATTTGTCTGTATGATAAACCCCCACTTCGGCGACTGAACGGTTAAGGTGTTACCCTCGTGTTAGATTGACCTGCTGATGACGGGGAGACCAGGGTCCAAATCCCGATTGGGTCTTTTGAAGGTGGTTTTTTTCTAAATGGTTTCCCACTCTCCTTAAGTATTTAGCAACAGCTTTGCCCTCGCACCCTATCTCAGTCCAACCCTTCAACTACTCATCTTCAAACATCTTATTTGATCTGTGTGTGTATATATTATGTAATAAATAGGCTCTAGGTGTCCCCTCACCCAATTCAGCTTCTTTCCCTACTTTGTAAACCGCAAGCCACCATTGCAGAAAATTCTCTGGTTCAAAATGTACTGAAAAATGTTCATCTCTAGTTCCACAATACTCTTAAAGCGAAACTACACGGTTCATTTTGGTTGAACAATGCAGTTGATTCAAACAAATTGAAAGCTAAGTGAAAAGTTTAAATTACCATCCAATCGGAAGTGTTCAACCAAATTGAACATTGAAAAAAAAGTTGACAGAGTTTCTACTTTTGTTCAATGCGGTTGGTCCATTCAGGATGATTAATCGAAATTGAACAAGTCTAAACACGCATATTTGAACACTGAAAATATTTCATTTCAGTTTCGTCTATGTATTTTTGTTTGTAAACAAAACTTGCTGTTTTGTGTCACAAATTTGTTTTTAATATGCAATGAGAATATTACAATTAATTTGTATTACTTGTGATGTCTGCTAACGAGGAATGCCTACTGCACCAAGGAAATCAGGTCGAGGATCGCCTTGGCCAAGGAAGCTTTCAACAACAAGAGGTTACTTACTGCTGACCAGTAAGTTGGAGAAGACTAGAGAATATCAGCTGTACAGACAGTACTGACTAATGGAAAATGACCTAAGAAGATTTGGTGAGAAGAGAACTATTTGGGATGTTATTCATTGGTACAAATCAAACTGGATCGGACACATCCTTAGGAGGAACTGTCTTCTGAAAGATGTCATAGGCAAGGTTGACGGAAAGAGGAGCTTAGGAAGGAGGAGGATTCAAATATTGGATGACTAAGTTCACTGACCTATCGTCGGACAGAACACACACACAAAATTACCTATCGATTTTATAAAGATGTTCTTTGTTGTGTTTGTATAGAGGTGTTCTTCAGATATTCGCAAAATATAAATGATTTACGTAAGCTTCAGGATCTTCTATCGATACAACTTGTGATACCCCCTTCTTATTTCGACGCATCACCTACGGTCTAGTCCACCAACGTCAACGCCTTCAAGTGAACCAGTTTCACCAATTTAATTGAAATGTGTAAATATTCAGCTTTCAATTTCTTTGTTTCAATTTGGTTGAATCAACCACATTGTTCAACCAAAGTGGACCGTGTAAATTCGCCTTTATCCTTCTCCCCAGCCTCAGCTTCTACGGAATAGAGGGAGGGGGTTGAAGGGGATGAACTCAGGCTTTCTGTCGCCTGGAGGTGACCTTTGACCTCGAGGTCGTGTGCTGAGTGTTCCCTTGTAAACCACTTGGCTGGGTCCATCAGCATCAGGGGTTGTCGGTCAACGTGGGCGGCCAACTCCTTACCCCCCTTTCAATCTCTCTTACAGGGTTTCTGTGCACTTTGCACCCTCCCCTCTTCGGGACCAATAACACATCTGAAAAATATCAACTGTCTTGAGAGGGCGCCAGTCACTTCATTGCCATGTTTTTTTTGTTTGTTTTTTTAAACCAAAGTATTCCATCAGTCTTAGTTAACATTATTTTTAATGCGATTCTAAGGCTTCCGACAAGTATTAAGTCTTTCTGTCTCGAGATTATTTTACGTAACAGAGGTTAGATGGGTGGGAACACAAGCTACACCCAATATCATCACTGAGGCAACTGCAGGTTTTATGGAAAAAAGCTTTATCTTCGCTCTCTCAGTTAACTGTTGCCAAATCTCCTCGCTCTCTGTTATGTCGGAAGGTGGTGTGCTGGGGTAAGAGGAGCTACTGGCAACCTCGACTAACCAGCGTTGCCAATTTTGTCTTATATTTAAGGGGAGATTGATCTCACGAAAACGAGAGAATGACAACGTTGTTTCCTAATAGTAGCCATGATGATATCCAGTGTAGGCCCACGAATTCCAAGTACCTTAAGGGTGCAACATGGAAGGGCAAAGAGAAGCATTGTAGACCTTTAGAAATCCCACATTATTCAAGAAGTTGTTTGATATCTTTTTAATATAGTTTTCAACAAAATGTGGACGAAAATTATCAGCAATTATGAGTTAGTTATTATTATTAGCACCGCGTCTTACTACCCGTTCGAGTTATACGCACTTACGCTAATGTGTAATGGTAGGGTGATTGTGAGATGAAAATGGAGGACCTACAGTTTAACGTGAGATCCGAACCACGGTAGAGGCCTGGCATTTCCACACATTCACAAGTTGTGTTTAATACACGTCTTGTCAGAGGTGAAAGAAGGGTTTGGCAATCAGATAAATCTGTGCCGGGACCGTTGAGTTAGTTAAAAAGAATAAAAAAAATTCAACGACGCTTTACGCGAAAATATGTACTTCTGAGAATAAAGCAAAAGTTTAGAAACCTAGATTTAGCCTTCCTCTATCAAATGGAGTCATGTTTTAATAGGGTCATAACCTAACATTTTAAGATAATTTGGAAATTTTTTATTGGGTTTGATGTACGTTATCACATTTTTTTTTATAAATAAGCTACATTTGAAATTTAAACTTTTTAATTGGTCAGAGCTTTTGCCAACACTTTGGTGAAAAACAATCTTATAAAATATCAAACCACTTCATAAATAATCCGATATTTCTAAACATATGCAACGAATCTCATTGCTTTCCCATTATGGCACTCTTAAGAAAACATGCGATTAATTAATTTATTTTTTAGCAGCGCATTTTACTACCTGTTTGGTTTGTACGTTTATATACGAATTACACTCACGGTTTTAGGGATTAGGAAGGTTATAGGAATTATAGTCGTATTTGCGTGGAAACCCATTACGGGGGGAAAAAACCACTTTCAGTACACTCGATCGATATTCGAACCTCGATCTCCCCCGTCATCGGCAGTCTAGTCTACTGCGATAGTAGCGCCTTAGACCATGCGGCCACCAAAGCGTGTGCGATTAATTTATTTGGTATCAAAATGATCAGTCACTTTCAGATATTCTATATCCAGTATATTAAAGTTTTGGTTCGTTTATTACCCAAAATCAACGAGGTGGGGACGTAACAATTATTCTATTAATAACTTGAAAACTAACACTTTGAAAAATAAATATTTACTAGATAAATAAAAGTAAACTAAATGCTATGTTTTTTCACTTTTTGTCACTCAGGTGAGCTCCACTGAACGTCAGGCCATCCTCAGCACGTTGTACATCACTTTCCTCAACATTAATTGTCTAATTGTTTCCTCCCCACCCTGTATAAACACCTATTTACCACCTTTGTATTCTAGTGGTCAGACTTCCCGGCTAGAGATCCAGAGGTTCCGGGTTTGAGACCCGACGCTTCTAGATTCTCTATGAAGCAGTCAACTCAGCCTTGTGAGAACAAATGAGGAGCTACTTGAATGAAAAACAGCTTCGGTCTAGAAAAACTGAGATTATCAGCCGGATGGTTCGTTGTGCTGACCACATGACATCCTCAGAAGTTGGCACTATCTTCGCAAACATACGGTGGCCGCTCGGTCGGTATGACTCTATTGTAAGGTAACGCCATGATTTTTTTTATTATTATTGTAGGTGTTGATAATACCAATGAAATTGTTTTATTAACTTTTATTGCTGAAAAAGTCAAATAAAGGTCTCGGGTTAGATTCCAGACATTGCCGAAAAATGTATTATTGGTGAAATATGGGTTTCTCCCTTTCACAGTAATGAATTAATGGCACGGGGGCTAGATGTTGTGTCTGTTCCAGATTTAAGTTAGTTTATATGTCGTGTGGTGGTAAAATCGTTTGTTTCAGAAAGTTCACGTTAAATAAGTAAAATAACTCAAATAAATGAAAAATATATATTTTTAACGCCACCTCTTAATACCTTTTCAAGTTATACACCAACGTACTAAATATGCTAATGAGTTAGGTATGGGTAGGGTAGATTTAAATGAAGTGTACCCGCATTTGCGTGAGAGTGTTTGGAAAAAATATCCTCAATACACCCGATAGGGATTCGAACCCCGATGTCCCCATCATCGGCAGTCCAGTATGTGCTAAGAATGAAGACTTAGACCATGCTTCCACCAAAGCAGGTCTAGATATGTTAGATAAAATTTCATGTATTCATATTCAAGTCATGTGATATGATCTACCTGTCACACATGATAAATATTAACAATACCTATACAATAGCACTAATAAAATGAAAAATATGACCAATGTTGATCGAAAAAAAATGTATTTTCTAATGGGCCCCTTTCTACGAAAATTAGAGTGTACATTGTATTATTAGTAATTTTAATAAAGAGATTCAAATGTATATCAAATGTTTGTTTTTACTGTCATAGTATTTTATTTATCAATGAAATTACTAAGTAATAATAATTTTCTAGGAAATAAAATTTAATAGGCTTTCCAGATAAATCCTCCAAACTATTAAAAATGTGTGAATGAATCTTTCAAAAAATGTCCTGAAACTTTTGAGGATTGTATTATTTAGTAATTTCTAATAAAATGCACATATTTTGTTTTAATTTATTTATGTATTTTAAGTTTATTATGTTTTTAGATCTAAGAAAGTATGAATAGAATAAATTCAGAATTTATCTGAAACAAAGCTGTAGTTTTGAATGATAGTGAGGAAAATAGTGCCAAATTAAAAGCTTTTTTCATAAAAGGTCCAACTTTCTGCAAAATACTCGGAAATGACAAATTGTTAATCAAAGATGACAATCATGCCAAATATGAAATATTATTGATGTGACAGCAAAAGATTTGTTTCCTAGTTTTAAAACTAGAGCTCAGTAATAAGCAATACATGATGCTGCTACCTATGTGTGAAAAATGTAACTATGTTGATAAAGTTTGGTTGGAAATGGAGTCAAGATATAATTGTGAGCGGCAAATTTAAATTTGAACACACATTATAACCTTTTTTTTTTATTATTTGAGGTATTTAATGTGCACTTTCTGAATCAATGGATTATATCAGCACATGACTTATAAATTAACTTTACTAGAACCAAAACCAGAAGAAAAACAACATTCAGCCCCGGACATTAATTCATCACTGTTAAAGAAGAAACCAACATATTACTGATGATAAATTTTCAGATATGCCAAGAATTGAACACGGGACCCTTAGCTCAGTTGACAGATATGCCACCGATTGACTAAGATGTCAGACTACATTATAACTATCACTAAGTTAAGGTGAGAGTGTAGTTAATATGAGAAAAGGTTAGTATTTTTGCAGTTTTACTGAAAAATATTTTTATGGGGGGCAAAAATCAATCAAATTTTTCCAGTAGAAATACATATTTTAATTTTATTCCATTGTGGTATCAACAGTTCTTGAATATTTTGTCATGAATGAGCATAGCTGCATTAAATGACAAACTTTTTAAATGAAAAGAAAATCTTTCATTTAAATCCAGGACACCCTTGAAAGATATTCAATAACTGTTTATATCACCATGTGAACAAAATTAAACTACTGGAAAAATATTTTATTTTTAACAAAAAAAAGTTTTGATACAAAAACTGCAAAAACACTGACCTTTTCTCATGTCCTCTAAAATCCCACATTAATTAAACACCTTAGCTTAGTAGATCAATTAAGTAACTACACCCTATCCAATTAAAAATTTAAATATACAACCATTTCTCACCAAATCATTGCGTTTTAACACCCCAACCATTTTTGTTTGAGAAGGAGGCCAAGTTAAGCATATGATTAAAATTAAGTATGTCTTAATACCAATAGTTTAGTTTTGCAATCAGGCGTGGTGTTTTATACCTTAACAGATTTGTCAGGAAGAAAATATTTGGTGGGGCCAGGTTAAACATAAGCATTTGGGTTTTTTTATGCAAATATATAAATGTCTCATTTTGATCCATTTTGCAATTTTAATTTGATTCTGAAAATTGAAAAATGACACCTGGACACGGGAATCGAACCCGGGACCTTTGGCTTAGTACGCCAATGCTCTAACCACTGAGCTATCCAGGATTCGTCCCGTGCCCACGGTCATTCTTCACTCATATTTTAAGGCAGAGTCTATGATGGACAAAGCAGAAATCGTCAGCTACAATTATGTGATTTTTTAT